>JAJIBD010006633.1:0-134888 GCA_021461705.1 Cryptotis parvus | reverse complement strand
TTTATTGTTTGTGTTTGCAGCCATACCCAATGGTGCTCAGGTTTAGTCTTGGCTCTGCACTCCGGGATCACTCCTGCAAGGGCTCAGGACACCATATGAAGTGTTGAGGATTGAACACAGGTCAACTGCATGCAAGACAAATATATACCTATTATACTATCTCTTTGACTCTAAATATGGTTTCTTATATTCATTTTGGAAGTAGTATTTCAGAATGGAAACAGCTCTAAGATGCTCTATTTTTAAATTTGAAGACTAAGAAACATACTCCACTGAGCATTAGAAACTCACTGTGTAATGACTGTGTAGTGACAGAAGAAGTTGGAGAGCAGTTTTCAAGGGACTAGAATCTGGTAGCTATATACAAATGACTCTGTACATATATTTGCATACAAATTGCCATTCTATTATGAGTACACTTCACTATACCCTTCTGTTCACTGTTTTTATCAAGGCTTACCAATAAAAAAGCTTACGTTATAAATCCCAGTGCCTAAAGTAAAAAAAACAAGTAAACTTCAAAGCGGGAGATGGTAAGGCAGGAATGTGACTCTGTAGTAAACACAGGTCTCACATATATGAAGTTACTAGGTTCAATTCCTAGCACTGGGAAAAGAATAAAGGAAATGAAAACAATAGCATTAGAAATCATAAACTTGAGAACTTGAACACAGAGGAGACTGGGCTGGGAGTGTTTTGGGAGCACATACCCAGTGGTGCTTGGCGCTTACTTCTGACTCTGCTCAGGCAAGGATCGCTTCTGACAGGGTAATACATGGAAGACAGGTGTGTGGCATACACGCAAATGTTCTTCTATCTCTCTGGCCCCTGGTACTGGTTTTTGTTTGTTTGTTGATTTATAGTTAAAAAATCAGTTTTTTGTGGTATAGGTAGGATGGGGTGGTGAGGCCTGGGGTGATTTTTTTTTTATTTTTTTTTTTGCTTTTTGGGGCACACCTAGAAATGCTCAGGGGTTACCCTGGCTCTGCATTCAGGGAATTACTCTTGACACTCAGGGACCATATGGGATACATTGGATCAAACTAAGTTCGTCTGCGTGAAAGGCAAATGACCTACTCGCTACACTCACTCTGGCCCCCTGGGGTGATTTTTAAACTTTAAATTATTCATAGCCACTTGGACATATGTTAAAAAATGTAAATACAGATTCTATACCGATGAGACACGTTTATTATCTTTCTTCTGGTAAAATGAGTTTCTGGTTTTTTGTATAGATGGCTTTCCTGTGTTCAGACAATGAGGTGCACGCACACCATATAATTTTCTAATGAGATTAATATAAAATAAAACCCAGTAAACTACAAAGCAAAGCTCATAAAGAATTTGAGAAAGGCAAAAAGAGATTATAAATAAGACCATAAATCTCCATCAAATCCTAATTGATGATTTCTGATGAAAAGGAAGATAGTAAGTATGAAAAAGAGAGGGCCATTATTTCCTTTTTGTAGCTTATTAGCCAAATAAGTATTTATTTTTTATAGTATACTACCTCTCTAAGTTTAAAAAATTCATTTAAAATGGAATTTGAAGAGTATCTAAATTATTAAAGTTTACTTTTATTATGCCATAAATAATGAAAATGCTTTTAAACACTAAAATCAATGCCTATATTTGTTGTTTTACAAATGCGCATGGTATCCCTTCTATAATTTAAAATGGACTTCTCTATAAAACTTTTAAGTATTTTATATATGGGAAGACATGATGAAAACAAGTCTATTTTAAAAGATTAGAGAGCCTAATTCAACAAAAAGGTGAACCTTGGAAATCTTACCATTTTCTACTTAGGTCAGTGGCAAAATTAGGTTTTAGTAAACTTCAGTTGTTCATTGTTAAGAGTTGATGAATCACACAATTTTATATTCAAAGATGTCCATAAGTTTAATAAATTGTTATTAAAATAAAATTGATCTATTGGTAGGTAAACAACCGATAACTTTTCATTAGTGAAACCAGTGATGGATGAGTAATGACTCTGAGGAAATAGCACATCTAGTTTAGTCAAGTGTCCACATGTTCTCTCACCAACTCAGATTCAACCAAACTGACATTAACTCGTTTACTTTTTTTTCTATTTCTGCTCAATGATGAAATGAGGACCAATGATAGCCCTTTTGGGAAAGTTAAAACCAAACTCAAAGGAATATTTTATGAGTCTCACAGTAATAGGAACTGTGCTCACAGTATTTATTACAGTTTATTTATTACCATTTATTTGTATGTTTGTTCTTTTGTTTTGCCTTTTCTTAAATTTTCCATTTGATGAAAAATGTTTATTTTCATTTCTGATATTTGAAATTTAGATGGTCTGTGTTATAATTTTATATTAAATATCAAAACAATAGAGTTTAAATATTTACAACTTTTTCTCATTCAATTAAATAATAGCACCAAAGTAAAAAAATTAATATTGGTTTCCCTCTTATGTTAACTAAAAAAAATCCAACTGAATAACTAGAGAAAATATATTTACATAATGAATTCTTAACATTTTTATGCTTTTATTTTTAGTGCTATATAGAACTGGAATCCTTAGAAGGTGAAGGATTAACTGTAATCATTTATTTATTTATTTTTTTTTTTTTGCTTCACAGCCGGCGACGCTTAGGGGACCATATGGGATGCCGGGGATCGAACCCAGGCCGGCACAGGCCATCTGCGTGCAAGGCAAACGCCCTACCTGCTGGGCTATCGTCGCTCTGGCCCTGTAATCGTTTATTTTTACTACTAATCTTTAGTAAGTGAAAGATTAATTTCAAAAAACTTCTGTCAACTGATCGGTGAAAATAAAAAGTTCAGTTTTCATAAATATCAGAGGTTAGAACAAAAATCAAAGTTAATATTTATATCTGATCAATACTTTAGAGGACATTTTCTTACTGAAGCACAAAAAGCTAAATTTTATTTCTAATTGAATTTATACCTTAATTTCTTTTAGACTGAAAGTAAGGTGTATAATTTTAGAAAAGATATAGTCTCAAATAGATACATAAACTGATGTTTTAAGATCTAAGACTTTCATTTTCAATACAAAAAGTAATTCATTTATGTTAAAGTTACCTTTATCAGAAATAAAACTTTTTGAAAATATATGAAAGCATTCATATTCTTGCTATTGTCCAACTATAACCAAATCCTGACAGGAAGCACAATGTTGAACTTTAAATGCAACAAAATAGAAAACATTAAAACATTCCATTCTGGGGGCCAGAGCGATAGCCCATTGGGTAGGGCATTTGCCTTGCACGCAGCCGGCCCATGCCGGTCCGGGTTCGATCCCCGGCATCCCATATGGTCCCCGAGCACCACCAGGAGTAATTCCTGAGTGCAGAGCCAGGAGAAACCCCTCAGCATTGCCGGGTGTGACCCAAAAAGCAAAAAAAAAAAAAAAAATTCCATTCTGGGCATCAGTGATACTAAGGCATGTAGGGCACTTGCCTTGCAATGGTTGAAAAGTATAAATTTACACAAAATGTCATGAACGATGTATTTATTGTGTAAAGCACTCTCTTAAAAATAACACATTCATTTTGAGTTAACTACTGTGAGTGGTGTGAGATACAGTGATCCCTTCAGTTTTACACAGTTTTTACACCAGACGTTGAAGTCACTTTACTTTCACCATTTTAACTACTTTGCAGCTAAAGTGTCATGATTTGAAGGCTTGTCTCAGAACTTACAAAATCTGTTCCACCAATTTGAGTCTATCATTCCTCAATACCACACACTTTTAATTGCAATAGCTTTGTAATACAATTTGTAATACAATTGCTTTATGTATATAGTTAGGGAAGGCTATAGCTTCATTATACATATATTACTTTTATTATAATTTTAAAAAAGCTGTTCCAATTTTGGGAATGTAATACCTCCCATCTAATTTTTTTTCTTAAAAATGATTTGTCTTTGGAGTAAGGGGGACAGAAACGTTCGCTATTAATATCATATTTTCTTAAATATAACAAAAATTGTTCCTAGTTTGTTCCAAGTCTTTGAAGACTGTCTTTGGAATTTTTATGGAAATTAAATTAAACAATAATAATACTTATAGGTATAAAAATTTAACTCAAAGTGGATTAAAGATTTTGAGATTAGACTCAAATCCAGTAAAATACACTTGAACCATAAAGAGAACCCTCCAGGAAATGGAGCAAATTGGTCTGCAGCAATTTGACTCTAAAAGCAAAGGCAACAATGCCAAAATAAACAAATGGAATTAAATCAAATAAAAAGCTTTTTCATGGCAAGAGAAATTTAAATAAAATTTAAAAAAAGAAAATTTTTATAAGTCAGAAAAATATGTACACACAATGCATCAGACACTGGGTTGCACTCATAAAGCTCAGACCATTTACAAAAATAAACCCACGGAAAACTAGGGAGAGAATATGATTATTCTTTCTTATAGAAGACACATGGATAGCTATAGCCATAAAAAAGTGCTCACTATCACTTGTGATTAGAGTAATGCATAGCAAAATAACAATGAGATGTCTTAAACCAGCAAGAAGGGCATATATAAAAAAAAAGATAGAAACTCAGTTTTAGTAGAGATATAGTGAGAAAGGAACTGTCATTCACAGTTGGGAATGGTTCAAATTCTATGAAAAAAAGGCATTCGGATTTCTCAGAAAGTTAAGAATAGAATTTCCATATGACACATCATTTCTATTTCCTTCAATGTCTAGGGACCCCAATGCATGCTTGTGTGTGCATACACACATACACACACTCACTCACTCACACACACACCACAGAAAAATGAGCCTATTATTTTGAAAGAATATTTGCACACCAATATTCATTGAAGTCCAACACACAACACATGGAAACTGCCTAAATATCTAAGTACAAAGATTATGATTCAAAAAGTATGTTAAATATACAAAATCAAACCTATGAAAATGTAAAAAAATATGATGAAATCAAAACTCTCAAGCTCATTCACTTATGTGGCAAGGCGCGAGCCTCAGGAAACCATAAGCAAGCATCCAAGCTCGCTAAGCAGTGCAAAAAGCAATAAAATCAGACTTCAAGTGAGAAGAGCAGCAATACTCGCCAATGCAGCAGAAGCTGGGAAAAGCATTCTCAATGCTGATCTGTCCTTCGCCAACTATAAGACAAAGATGTCTGCACTTGGACATCTGATGGATCTATGACATTTTCCAGAAAGTCAATGGAGAAATTATTCATGACTTCTACTCGAATCTCTTGGACAGACTCATCCACCTGCCCACATACCAAACTCAGCAGATGGATATGTTCTTCCCAACTTTCTCCCTTCTGAAATCTGACTTGCCATTTCATTGGTAAGGAAGCAAACAACAGCCAGCCCAGACAAAGTCAGACCTGAACACCTGAAGAATCTGCCATCAGTGCTCATCAGTACACTGGCTCGGTTCTTCACACGCTAACTGTCTGAATATAAATTGCCCTCCCAATGGAAAACCAGCAGGACAGTTCTACTATTCAAGAAGGGAGACATTCACGACATTGTCATCTATCACCCCATCCGCCTGTTGTTCATCATCTACAAGCTCTTCACTCAAGTCATGCTAAACAGAATTGGCAGAATATTAGATGAAGGACAACCATGCGAGCAAGCTGGCTTCTGGAAAGGATTCAGCACAATCGACCATATCCACACAGTAACCAAGCTCATTGAGGTTTGTAGGGAGTACAAGATGCCGCTCTGTCTCACGTTCATTGATTTACAGAAAGCCTTTGATTCTGTGGAGACTGAAGCAGTCATCGAAGCCCCTAGTCAAACAGGGGCGTTCAAACTCAAAACATCAAGATCCTTCGTGAGCTGTATTACGGATTCACCACCAGGATCTCACCATTCTACAAAGAAGTGACTATTGATGTCAAAAGAGGGGTTCGACAGGGTGAAACCATTTCACCAAAACTCTTCAGCGCCACCCTCGAGAACATCATGAGACAATTAGAATGGGAAGGAATGGGGAGTGAAGATAGATGTTCAGCAACTACACCACCTCCGCTTCACTGATGACATTGTTCTAATAACACCAAACATTAGCCAAGCGGCACAAATGCTGGCTGACTTTGACCGAGAATGTGGAAAGATAGGTCTACAGCTGAATCTAAACAAAACTATGTTCATGAGAAATGAACTAGTTCCAGAGGCCCCATTCACTCTCAATGGAACAAACATCTCTGAATGCAGCAGTTATGTGAACCTAGGTCAAGAAGTCAACATGATGAATGACCTAAAACCTGAGCTGGGCAGGAGAAAGAGAGCAGCATGGAATGCCTTTAAGAGTATAAAAAATAGCTAAAAGGGCCAAGAACCTCTGGCTCCAGGCACATCTCTTCGACTCACCATTCTCCCTGCATTAACATACGCTGGCCAGAGACCTGGGACCTAGGACAGCAGGATGAGAATACGAGTCGCATCTCCAAAAGAGGAATCAAAAGAACTATGCTTGGAATATCATGCCTCACTCAAATGAGAGAAGGAATCTGGAGGTCCAACCTCACTCTACAATCCCGAGTCAGGGAAGCTGTCTCCTTTGCCAAGACATTGAAAATCAGATGGGCTGGACATGTAATGCAAATTGTAGACAACCACTGAACTAGAGCTGTTATTGACTGGATCCCATGGAATGTCAAAAGATCACGTGTTCGCCCATGTACAAGTTGGTCAGACTTCTTTGTCAAGACCCTGAATGAACGGTTTGAGGCTCTTCATATTCCTGAAGTAAGCAGATGCCAGTGGGTTACACTGGCACGTGACCGGACAAATGGAAACAACTGGCACCAGCTCGAAGCAAATCAAGGAATAATGGGATTTCAGGTGATCAGGTGATGATGAAATCATTAAGTTTAATGCAAGGATAGAATTGGTGGTTATCATTTTAAATGAGGGAAGTCATACGGAAAAGGAAACTATAGGATGATTTCACTCATCTGTGGAATACAGGTTAAAATGAACATAAATAGGACCATTCTGACACAACCTTGACACTGAAATATAGAAACAATTACCAAATAGACAAAGGAGCAGAAAAAGTGTGAGGCTATTAGATAAGACGAAAGTATGGACAATGTGGGTCCTAGACTCTTTGGTGGTTGTGGATGGTGGGGTGACAATTTGTATATCAACCCCATTAATTTCAGCAGTCTTCTCTCACATACCTCCCTCATAGTCTATGAATATTTACTAGTAATTTTTCCTGTAAAAAATTTTAGTACTGTGACTTTCAGCTGGGGAGTTTATACTAACTGATTTGACTTCATAACTATTAACTGGCTTAGTGTCCTTATAATACTTCAGTACACACACATGTATATATAATGAATGTCAATATTATACCTAAATTTATGTATATATAACTATATGTACATCTACTTTACAAATAAATACCATATGTAAACCATATATTTACATAATCTGATAATTTATTGCTTTTTATATTTATGCATATACAAACAAGTTAAAATATACTTTCTCTTCTAACATATTGTTAGAATATGTTGTCTATAAGAGATCGTTTTCTAATGTTTGTTTCTCGTGTGATAATTCTGATTACAACAAGCCAGATGACCCCCGACTCCATGGAGGCTGCCGTTTTCCGCATCCAGACTTCTTTCTTGTCACAACTCCACCCAGCAGATCAGACAATCACAGCCTGGCTCAGGCGGCCGCTAGTGGCCATGCGGTTCATCAATAATTGCTTTATTTAGAGGTGACTACAAGAGTATGCCACCTGCACGGCAAGCCTGGCAAGCTGCTTGTGTCGTATTTGATATGCCAAATACCAGTAACATTTATATTAGGTCATTCCCATGACCTAATAATGGTTTGAGGCTCTTTATGTTCCTGGAGCAAGTGGATGCCTTTGGGTTCTACTAGCATGAGACAGGACATATGGAGATGTTACTGGTGCCTGCTCTAGCAAATAGATGATAACGGAAGATAGTGAAAATTCTGTGAAAGTTAAGTGTTTCTTTGATGCGACAAACATTCATACAAAGACCTGAGTATACATACCACCTTTCTTTAATGTCTTGTCACTGACCAAGAAAACTTTTTTGCTTTCCCTTACAAATAACTGTATTTTCTATTATTTTTGTGCATTATTTATAATTTAGAATGACACCTTGTTTGTGTTTGCAAAAGACTACATCTCTGTAAATTTTTCAGTTTATACTTAAGAATAATTTCTATTCCTTTTCCCTACTACACTTGATTCTACGCTTGATCTTAGCCAAAAGGCCTTTTCCCTACAATATACTTAAATATTCACTTACTTACAGTTTTATATTGTAGTATATACTGTTCCATAACTACTTATTTGTGTATTTTTCACTTTGGAATTTGATCTTTTAAAAACTTGAACCAATATTAGTCAATATTTTCACTTATTTTTATGTTTCTATTGTTTCCCTTTACAATACTATATATACACTAGAAAATTCTAGTTCACATAATTATCCTCAAAATGTTTACTGAAACACATAATTATATGGCATTATCCCCAACTTTAAGAGTTGTCTTACACTTTCAAATATGATAAGTGAATGAGGAAAATAATTTATGGTAAGAAATTATGTATTCCAATATTTGTTCCAATAGAGAGTAGATATGTGGTATATTCAACTCTTAGATGATCACACAACGTATAAAGTCACAATAATAAAGGAAATATCTAAATGTATGATAGACAATCAGAAGTAAAACCACTAACACAAAAGTATATGTGTATATATATATATATATATATATACAGGTATATGTATATATATGTATATATGTATATATATGTATGTATGCATACTGTATCTCTTTGCACATGTCTTCAACTCCACCGTTCTCCCTGCATTAACATACACCTCAGAGACCTAGGCCCTATGAAAGCAGGATGAGAATGCTATTCGGGTCTCCCTAAGAGGAACTGAAAGAGCAATGCTTGGAATATCACATCTCACTCAAGTGAGAGAAAGAATCTGGAGTTACAGCCTCCGTCACTGTTCCAGAGTCAGGGACGCTGTCTCATTTGCCAAACATTGAAAATCAGATAGGCTAGACATGTAATGCGATTTGGAGACGACCGCTGGACTAGAGCCGTTACCGACTGGATCCCACGGGATGTCAAAAACTCATGTGTCCGCCCACCTACAAGATGGTTAGACTTCTTCATCAAGACCCTGAACAAACAGTTTGAGGCTCTTCGTATTCCTGAAGCAACCAGATGCCATTGGGCTACACTGGCATGTGATAGGGTCAAATGGAAATGTTACTGGCGCCCGCTTGAGCAAATCGATGAATAACGGGATGTCAAGTGATCAAGTGAAAATTGATCTCTTTGTAAGTGTATATGTTTATATATGTGTGTATATATGTACATACATATGTATATGTATATAAATACATATATGTATATATACATATATATTCTTGTTTGAAATGACAAGCTAAAACAACTACATATTTAGCACCTTTTTTGAAAATATCAAATATGTGCAGCATATGGATGGTGTATGCTGGCTTCTTTAAAATCTTTTTTTTTAATTCTAGTGAGAGATTTAGTGACTGGAATATTAACTAAATATGTAGACATCCTGTATTTATATAGTATTAACATATGGTGTCAATAAACAAAGTTATGCACAATAAATACAGTTTTTAAAATCTCAACAAACAAAATGTGTCAAACTCTTCCCATGATTATCTCTACTATTTCTCGACCATATGCTGACTGATCAGTTTCATTTTCACTATATCAAATTCTTCTACCACTGTAAAATGATATCTTATTTCACAGGGGTTAAAAAGGAAAGCAGATGTTATTCTTTAATCACCACTCCAACCTTTCCTTGAGAAGGCCATGGTGCTTTACAAATGTTTCCGCCAAATAAACAATAAATCCCATATCAATACTGACCTGCACGTTTTGCATAAAATCTCCATCTGAAACTCAGCAAAGCTCTCAGGATATTAAGTATTAAAGTTCCACTATTTAAATCCAACTTTTATCAAATTAAAATGTCATACTCAATACAATGGAATACTTACATATGTATTTATATATATATATATATATATATATATGTGTGTGTGTGTGTGTGTGTGTGTGTGTGTGATAGTGTATTTTTCAACTTTAATACTCAGCTTATTAGGAGTTTTTATTACTTTATAACACGAATGATTTCAGATATAAATGAATAAAGTAAAAATGGGTTCTATTATAACTAATACTTATTAAGTCTATTCTTACATGCAAATGTAAGTAATATATTCTAGAAACTTCAAAAGCTCATGGTTTTCATTACAAATATAGTAATATTTCTCTCTCTTTTTTATTCGCTTTTGGCCACACCTGTTAGTATTCAGGGTTATACGTAACTGTGCTCATGGATCACTACTGGTAGGCCTTGGGGATCATATGGGGTACAAGGGATAGAACCCTGGTCAGCCACAGGCAACGCAAACACTTTACTGCTGTACTACCTCTCTGGCCCAATACTTTCTCTTTTTAATGAGTCTTTTCTACAGAAAAATTAAGTTGCAGAAATAATTTATATAGACAATTTGAAATTAAAGTTCTGGAGATCGCTTATATCGTGATATGATATGGCAATAATCTACCATATAAATAATATAATTTATCATAGATTTGAAACAGCTAGTCCTTTGCCTGTGTTTAATAAGGTTTTTTAGAGTTTTTTTTTAAGCCTGGTTCCCTTAACTTCTCTATAGGTAGGCAAAATATTACAGATCTTAACTGTAGTATAACGCTATGAGTATGTGTATGTAAGTATGGGTTAAGTCTCTCCGTTAGCAGTGCTTTCTGGCCTCTCCAATTTGAAAAACAGACAAAAGGAAAATAATTCAAAAAGTAACATACAAAAGAATCAGTATTTGAGTTGATCTGCTATAATCTAAAGAAGAAAGAATGTACTGGAAAGAAAGTATTAAAATCAACATAAGAAGACTTTGAAGCAATTTCAGGTGTAATTATGCTTCTTCCTGTAAAATGATTCACATAAGGAATTCAAAGTTCATGGGACTAATTATTGCAATGTCACTGTCAAGTCTATGTATCATTTCTTAAGGAAAGGAAAGATACTTTCATTACTATTTACCATACATAAAAATACGAATTTATATAATAAAACTGAAAAAAGGATATCTGTTTAAGTCAAAATGAGGAAACAAACAACTGGAAATTCAGTGATGCTCCTTCCTTTTACGTAGCAACATGTTTTCAAGTATGTACAGTGCTGTAGAATTAACCTCAGGAAAAATTAAAACATAATAGATTTCCCCATCTTAAACTGCCTTAGCGTTCTTCCCCCCACCAGTTCAAAAGTTTAAAACATGATATATCCTGATGTGTTTTTCACTACATTGGAAGAAAATTTTAAAGATATATGAGGATCTCTCTCTCCATCTATCTATCTCTCTCTCTCTCTCTATCTATCTATCTATCTATCTATCTATCTATCTAGCTAGCTAGCTAGCTAGCTAGCTAGCTACCTATGTACCTACCTACCAATTTATCTATCTATCTATCTATCTATCTATCTATCTATCTATCTATCTATCTATCTATCTATCTATCTATCTATCTATCTATCTATCTGTCTGTCTGTCTGTCTGTCTGTCTGTCTGTCTGTCTGTCTGTCTGTCTGTCTATACCTAATATATTTTTCCATTACACTCAGTGATGCTCAAGGGATAGTCCTGGCTTTGCCCTCAGGAATTACTCCTGATGGTACTCGAGGATCCATATGGGATGCCAGGGATTGAACCTGGGTCAGCCACTTGCAATGCAAAAGCCCTTACCTACTGTACTATCGCTCTGACCCCTGAAATGTATTTTTTAAAAGCATGTAAATATAACAACAGCACTTCAATCTGTGTTAATTAAGCCTGTTCAAATGTGATTCAACAGTGACAACATGACTGTGTTAAGACACCAAATAAATACCTCTAGTGAAACCTTCATTACCCCAACAAACCTCAAGAAGAGTGATTTTTATACACATATATATGCACAAATATCTTCCAGAAAAAAATCAATAAGTTGCATACAAAAGCAAAATGGTACTGGAGAGGTAGTACAGTTCAAAAAGGAATTGCCTGACACATGGCCAAACAGGATTTGAATCCTGGCACCTATATGGTCTGTCTTCCAAGCTCCACTAGTAGGAGTAATCCCTAAGCACAGAGACAGAAGCAAACCCTGAGCCACAAACTCCTAATCCCCACCCCTCACCAAAACAAAACCAATGAGCAAATCATTCTTTGGAAAGATGTTAGAGTGAAACTAGATAATACAATAAACTATTAGATAAGTATTTATTATTGTAGATTATACAAATTTTATATATTTAAAAATGTCAAAGTAAATGTTATACCGTTAGCAACTAACTAAATATTCTCTCAACAGGGATACGAAAGTTTCAACTAATGACTGGCTTTCTTATCTGCCATTTCTGATCTCCCAATAAAATGTAGAAAAAAAGGTTAGTTGACAGGATCTCAATAGTTCTTAGCATCTTTCAAACTATGGAGAAGTAGAGAATGATCAATAAAGAGAAGTATGGAGTAATACAGGTAAGATTCTTCAGAGACTGTCTTGGTAAATGTGGAGAACTTTACAACAGACATCTGAATTTGAGAAACCACCTCAGAGGTTTGGAAGTCCCTCATAAAAGTAAATTTTCAGTGCCTGATATATCCTGGATATTAACCCCTTATCAGATGGGTATTGGGTGAATATTCTTTCCCATTCTGTGGACTGCTTTTGTATCTTAGTCACTGTTTCTTTTGAGGTGCAGAAGCTTTTCAGTTTCATGTAGTCCCATATGTTTATCTTTTCTTCTAGTTGCTTTGTTAGTGATGTTTCACCTTTGAAGATGCCTTTAGCTTCAATGTCGTGGAGGGTTTTTCCTATATTTTCTTCAATGTACTTTATGGATTCAAGTCTGATATTGAGATCTTTAGTCCATTTTGATCTGATTTTTGTGCATGGTGTTAGACAAATAAACAACCCCATCAAAAAATGGGGACAAGAAATGAACAGAAACTTCAGCAAGGAAGAAATTCGAATGGCCAAAAAACATATGAAAAAATGCTCATCATCACTAATCATCAGAGAGATGCAAATCAAAACAACAATGAGATACCACTTTACACCACAGAGACTGGCACATATTCAAAAGAGCAAGAACAACAAGTGCTGGCATGGATGTGGGGAAAAGGGGACACTCATCCATTGTTGGTGGGAATGCCGGCTGGTACAGCCTTTCTGGAAAACAATATGGACTTTCCTCCAAAGACTAGAAATTGAACTCCCATTTGACCCAGCCATACCACTCCTGGGAATCTACTCTGGGAAACCAAAAATACGCAGCGGAAACACCATCCCTACTTTTATGTTCATAGCAGCATTATTCACAATAGCCAGAATCTGGAAGCAACCAGAGTGCCCGAAAATCGATGACTGGATAAAGAAGCTTTGGTACATCTACACAATGGAATACTATGCAGCTGTTAGGAAAAATGAAGTTATAAAATTTGCCTATAAATGGATGGACATGGAGAAGATTATGTTGAGCTAAATTAGCCAGAAGGAGAGAGACAGATACAGAATGACTGCATTTATTTGCATGACATAAATATATATGTACATATTATGATACCAATATCCAAGGTCAAGTGAAACATATATCAGGAGGTCTTGTCAAAGGTGGAGATTATCACAAACGTGTGGGAGTCAGAGTTTAGGTAAGACAGAAAATGGAACAGGGGGCTAATAATAGTCGAGGGTACTAATGCCAACCTAGAACTGAGCATTAAATAGAGGCAAAAGGATACACATGACAACCTTTTAATGTATGTTCTGTAATCCATAGTCTGGAAGGGAAGGAAAAGAGAAAGAGAGAGAAAGGGAAAGAAATAAAGAACCTGCCATGGAGCAGGGCTGGGGAAGGGGAGGGAACCGGGATGTTGGTGGTGGGAGATGGGCACTGGTGGAGGGATGGGTGCTGAAACACTGTATGACCAAAACCCAAACATGAACTTTTTAATTGTATATCTTTTTATTTGTATATCTCAAGGTGGTATAATAAAATACTTAAAAAAAAATAAATTAAATTAATAAAAAGTAAAAAAAAAAAAAAAAAAAGTAAATTTTCAGAAGAAAGAACAGTGTATATTATTTTCTAGAAATATTTGTGAACAGAAACACTGAAAGCAAGCTCTTTGAAGATTTACAAGAAAAGAACCAATTTTGGATCCTGTACAGAAAGGGAACTTACTCACAGAGGTTAGCAAAAGAAATAGATCTAATTCAAGTTACTGGTTTCTGCCTGAATAAGAATGAAACAGAAAACAATTATATACCACCACATAATAATGAGAGTAAAAGATACTTTAATCTAGAATGAACCTTCAAATTCTATTCAGGGTTTGATTTTTTGTGTCAAAATCAACAAAAACAAAACAAGAGAATGACTGAGCTCTGTCGGTAATGACTTCTGTTCTGCTTAGTTCTTCACCAGACACTAATTATTCTTTGGGTTTGGGGGAGGCACACCCAGCAATGCTCAGATGCTACCCTGGTTCTGCCTCAGGAATTACTCTGGCCAAATTTGGGGACTATATGGGATACCGGCAATCAAACATGGATTGGCCAGATGCAAGGCAAACAGCCTACTCGCTGTACTATTGCTGCCACCCACTTATTTCCTGACAAACAGCTCTAGGTGTAAAGTTTAGGCCAGGGTTATATTACTCCACTAACTCTGTGTCATGCCCCATAGAGAAGAAGATGGTCTTAAAATCAATATCTCAATGTATGAGAAATGAGGATGCACGGAGTGCTGAGCAGAGATACGCACATGGGGACAGTGGAATTTCTCTTTTGTAAGAAATACGAAACAGTTATTCAATTCATTCAAACATTTCTTCAGTACAGCACAAACCATTTGGATATTCTATTAGACATTCCTTATAGATGAAAAATGAACATGTGAATCCTAGCACAGCAGAGTCATTTGCTAAATCTACACATTCAGAAACAGAGTAATAGGTAAACATATATAAAATAAATGCAGACTAGAGAAAAAAATCCAGTATTAAATTTGAGGCAACAAGATCTGGCAAAAATGTAAGATTTAAAGCTCTGACACTGATACAATTTTTTAAATATAGAAATTGAAACCAAATTTAAAAAATCAGTTTCTAGATGGCAATTTGGGTGACACAAAACAGCATTTCCATATTCTTGAATTGTCTGCTGTACCTGTATTAAATTAATAATATATTCCATTAATTTTAACTGAGTCCAATAGAAGTCTGGTTTTATAAAAGTTCTACCACAGAACAGCTCAAATGTGGCAGGGTGAAGTTTTTCCTTAGGAGCTTTGCTGTATTTGAAAAGATCTGTAAGAAAGATTGAGGGCCGAGACTCAAAGTGTCTAGTCATAATTTAAACAGTACCATTTTCAGGGTGTGATTAAGGTTCTCTACTTTTCCTAGTGACTGGGGTGACAAGGTGCTGATAAATTATTTTTCACAGTAGAGGCTAAATCTTGGGTAATGCTAGAATGAAAGAAGTATCATGTCAGTGGCCCGGGAAAATCAACCTAAGGACTATTTCCTTCAGTATCACTTTGGAAACCTCCCTGGCTTTCTCAGTTTGGATATAGCACATTTCAACCCACTCAATGAAAGTATCAGTAAGAAGCAAAACTGGGTTTTCAGAGTTGTCAGTCTCGAAGTCTGGAAAACAGAGAACATGATTAGAATTGAAGGAGTAAATGGCCTTTTCTCTGTCCTTGAAAATAAAGAGCAGTTTAACAGGACAATGGCAGTAGAAGGAGCCTTGGTGTACTTAATTTGCATACTGGTAAATGTGTGCAAAAAGAAATTGTTAGTTTCTGCTTTTTCTTGTTACCTGTGAAAACACTTTCTGGTTAACTTTCAAGTTAACCTGCATAACTTGACTTTACAGTACAGTGCTGGGTCTTTTGTTTTTCTCTCCTCTCCTCTCCTCTCCTCTCTCTCTCCTCCTCTCCTCTCCCCTTCCCTCCCTCCCTCCTCCCCTCCCTCCCCTCCCCTCCCTCCCCTCCCCCTCCCTCCCCTCCCCCTCCTCCTCCCCTCCCTCCCCCTCCCCTCCCCTCTCCT
Organism: Cryptotis parvus; assembly: GCA_021461705.1. NCBI lineage: Eukaryota > Metazoa > Chordata > Mammalia > Eulipotyphla > Soricidae > Cryptotis > Cryptotis parvus. The sequence goes on along the minus strand of JAJIBD010006633.1, from coordinate 118,705 downwards.
CTCCTCTCCTCGTCCTCAATTCACAGCAATAATCTGATTTCTCTGTCAAGTCTGGTCATGGGAGAGGTGAATAGAACTGGTTTTTATCATGGAGAGGTAAACCCAATAAGAAATTCCATAAAGTTTGACAGCAGTGCTGGCACATAAGATTACTGGGTACAGTGCCTTCTATTGAGCAGTACTTTATCATAAGGCCTTTCAGTTTTTCAAGTTTTCAGTAAGATCCCACTGAAGTCGGTGGCCCCACAGGTGCTTAAGTGAGGCGAGGCGGAGAGAGATGGTCACTTTCTCCCAATCCACCTCTGCCACCCAGACCCACTGGCAAGGATAGACCTTACTAGGCCTTACAGGTTCTTGTCTTTATTTCTCAGAAAATATTTCAGGTGTAGATGAGAAGTGAAATAAAAACAGATTTCATTTTTGGGTTTTTAAGAAGGAGAAGGAGGAGAGAAAGTGAGAGGAACAAGTACGTATCTCAAGAGGGAAGATGCAGGTGACATGTGCTTCTCATGTGCTCAGCCACAGAGGCACAGGCAGCACACGACTGGGGCGGTATATGCATGCACTTCCTTTGTTCAAGGTGGCTTTTAGAGTTCTTTTTCCAAGTCAGCCCAGATGGAACTTCTGCCTAATATAAGAATTATTTTCTAGGGTGCTTGATATGGTGTAGATATGGGGGTGAACTTTGAAAACTACTTTTCTTGACTTCTGTTCCCACAGTATTTTCTCTTCAAGAATGGTTCCATCCTTCTTTGGTTGGGGTAGCCCCAGGAAAGGTAAAGAAAAGAAAAGAAAAGAAAAGAAAAGAAAAGAAAAGAAAAGAAAAGAAAAGAAAAGAAAAGAAAAGAAAAGAAAAGAAACGAAACGAAACGAAACGAAAAGAAAAGAAAAGAAAAGAAAAGAAAAGAAAAGAAAAGGAGAAAAAGAAAAGAAAAGCTAAAGACCCAACACTGTAAAGTCAAGTTGTGCATGTTAACCAGAAAGTGTCTTCACAGGTAACAAGAAAAAGCAGAAACTAACAATTTCTTTTGCACACATTTACCAGTATGCAAATTAAGTACACCAAGGCTCCTTCTACTGCCATTGTCCTGTTAAACTGCTCTTTATTTTCAAGGACAGAGAAAAGGCCATTTACTCCTTCAATTCTAATCATGTTCTCTGTTTTCAGACTTCAAGACTGACAACTCTGAAAACCCATAAATCACTCCCTGGCCCATTATTACTAAATTAGTATGATATTTCACTCCCTTACACAGGTAAGGTCTGTGCCCTTTGTCAGCATGAAAAAGTTACAGGAGACAGACCTTCACCCATGTATCCCTTAATGATTTAAGGAGGTGAAATCTCTAAGGGAGGAAAATGCTTCAGGCAGAACAAGAGTGGGGTCCCTGCTAAAGGAAGCTGGAAGAACAAGCATCTGAAAACTACACTAGCCCTAAGGCATGGAGTTCTCTGACACAAAATACCCCTCTTAGGAAGACCACTGAGATGCAGAATTCTAGGCCAACACAGATGGACCCCTGAGAAGAGTAGAGCTTGGAATGATGAGACAAAATGATGGGAATGATGATGGGAATTAGAGACTGGACCATCACAGTTTCAGTGCTTCCCCCAAAGGAAGCCCCATTGACATTTATTGGTGTAAAGCATTTGGTATCAAAGTGTTACTGAAATTACCCATACTTAATTATTTCCCAAAAAGCCACTCTGGGTTCTCTTCATTCAGGACAAACCCCTGTTCTCTCTTCTTTTATGGCCTTTTTGGGGTCACACCTGGTGATGCTCAAGTCTTCTAGCTCTGCATTTCTAGCTCTGAATTACTTCTGGTGGTGCTCAGTGGACCATATGGGATACTGAAGATCCAACCTGGGTCAGCCACATAAGGCAAACACCCTCCCCATAGGAGCGATAACTCCAGCCCCCAGTGTTCTCTGGTGAGTACAAATCTAAATCTACTTCTCTCCTTCCTTCTCTTTGTTTCCTCAGTAAATTAGTTTTATTTTTTTTAAGTGGTGAATTGACTGGGAACAATTTTATGTAGGGACATAGGATACTGAATATTGAATTGTTATGCTGGATGATATGAGTAGCTTTGATAATGGACCATAATGGTATGTAGAGAGATAAGAAACTCAAACTGTAAAGAATGTGAATCTGGATAACTTGGTTTTCCTGAAGGGGAAAGGATGACAATGACAATACTAAAGGAGTAGACAAAGGGAATTTAGACTCAAGTTTGCTGTTACAAGAGGTAGTAGTGATGTAGGCAGGTGGAGGGCGGGGCCCACATGAAGATGAATTCTTACCTACAGGCTGTCCAGAGTGACCTTTTAGGAACCAGGAACCAAGATTTGATAAGACCCATTAACCAACAACAAACCCTGAGGGAGCTGGATCAACCATTCTCTGTCTAGCCCTTAATCCAGCTACATTCCTGCACAGAAGATCCAGCAGGAACAAAGGTCAAAAGAAGGAGATTTTCAAAGAAGACCACTCCCAAAGTCTACTACCCTTACAACCTAGGTTGAAGCTCCATGTGGAAGTAGCTTGGGAAGAAATCTATAAAAGCTCTCCTGACCAAAGGACAGAGCACATGCAGCCTGAGCACATGTGGTGCTGAGCACATGTATCCCTCTGTCTCCCCTCATGACATGTGTACTCTCTCTCTCTCACACTTTCCGTCCTCCTTCCCTGTCCTAAAACATCCTTAACAAAATCTATTTTACTTCACTGCTTAAAATTCTTTTTCTGCGAGGAAGACAAGAACCCTGAAGAAACCCTGGGTAAGGCCCACGTCTGACTTTTCCTTTCCTGCAAAGAGTGATTCCTTGCTCCAGCCTGAGTCCGTGGCTCCCGAGAAATCTCGAGTAGTGGGGATCAACTCCTGTGTTGAAGTTTCTCCTCAGGCAAACTTCAGTTGTAGCAGACTAGTATTTTTATGATGAAGATTTTTACAGAGATCCCATTCACTCTCAACAGAACAAACATCTCTGAATGTAGCAATTATGTGTAGGCAGATTGGGGGTGGGGAGCCCCACATGGCAATGAATTCTTACCTACAGCTGTCCAAAGAATTCAACATGATGAATGACCTAAAACCTGAGATGCTCAGGAGGAAAAGAGGGAATGGAACCCTTTCAAGAGCATTGAAGAAATAGCTAAAAGGACAAAGAATCTCAGTTCCAGGCACACTTTTTAGAGTCCATCATTCTCTCTGCTTTAACATACACCTCAGAGACTTGGGCCCTACAAAAGCAAGATAAGAACACTATTCAGGTCTCCTAAAGAGGAATCAAAAGAGCTATGCTTGAAATATCACTCCTCACTCAAGTGAGAGAAGGAATCCGGAGTTCCGACCTCCATTGACAATCCAGAGTCAGGGACACTGTCTTGTTTGCCAAGGCATCGAAAATCAGATGGGCTGGACATATAATGCGATTTGGAGATGACCGCTGGGCTAGAGCCATTACTGACTGGGTCCCACGGATGTCAAAAGATCACATGGCCACCCATTTACAAGAAATTCAGACTTCTTCCCTCAAGACCCTGAATGAACGGTTTGAGGTTCTTCGTATTCCTGAATCAAGCAAATGCCATTGGGCTACACTGGCACATGATAGGGTTAAATGGAAACTATACTGGCACCTGCTTGAGCAAATCGATGAATATGGGTTGTCAAGTGATCAAGTGATAAATTAGTGATAAATTTTCTCTTGGACTCACACTCAATGTAAGTCAATTACAATTTCAAGTTAAAGTGCCTGATGAATTTGAGGAACACAATTGCATGTTATGTTATATAAAACATATATTTGCTCACTTTATCTGAGTTGTATTAGAAAAGCCATTTCAGTTATATTTTTAATATTAACTTAATATTTAATTCATGACAATTAACAAATGATGTAGCCATTTTCTTTAAAAAATATACAAAATGTATGTATGTATACCTTAAATTATTGATGTTATCATTGATGCTAAATCTAAATATTAATATTATCTTTAATATTGTAAAAATATATTCTTCTTTACTAGAGATTGCTAACTAAAAACTCTATCAATGATAATTATTTTCTGAGTTACTACATTACTTTCAGCCTAAGGATCATACCTATGTGCTCAAATCTTCTATGAATGAAAGTTATATCACAGTATCCTCTTACAGCTGCACTCTGCTTATGCTATTGAATAAAATGAATCAACTTTAAGCTTATTCTGAAAAATCTATCAACATATTTCCAACAAATTATTTCTTATGTGACAATGGATTGAAGTGCTTAATGAATAAATACTCTGGTCAAGAACAAAACATGTTAGTGTAGTGCAACTCGCAATGTGTAAGAGAAGCTAAAGAGAGAGAGGGAGAGAGAAAAGAGATAAAAGAACCTGCCATTTAGGCAGGCTATGGGAGGGGGAGGGAATTGGGTACATTGGTGGTGGGAAATGGGCACTGGTGGAGGGCGGGTGCTGGAACACGATGTGACCGAAACCTCCAAACATGAACAATGTTGTAATTGTATATCTCACGGTGGTATAATAAAATATTTAATAAAGAAAGAACAAAACATGTTACAATTCTCACTCTTTCACATCTATTTTCTTGTAATGTACGTTGACAGGAGTGTTTCAAAGCAAATGCAGCAGGAGCTAAGATGGAGAGTGCCAGGTCACAGGTAGCCAATCATCACACTCATGGACTAGATAGACAACCAGAATGTAGAAGGAGATGCCTGGGGGGCGGGATTTGGCAACAGAAAAAAGGGTGCCCCAGGCTCTTTCTCAGTCTCTCACTGTTTCACTCTCTCTCTCTGAGCACATGTTCTCTGGACTCAGTCCCTGGATCAGGTAGGGTGGCTTGCCCTTAAACAGAGCCCAGTACAGGGAGGCCATGAGAGACCAGGCCATTACAGATACAGGTATGGACTGGGATCAGAGTTCCAGGTAATAGACAGGGCTGGGATGCCCAGCATAGCTCACGTTCAGGCAAGATGTGGATGCCCATTTAGTTGTAAGGTACTGAGCAGTGGAGTCTCATCAACACGCATAGAGCTAAGGAAAGCCGGGCAAGATAACAGGGACTGCTGAGAGGCAGGCAGCAGGTACAATGCACAGGGATCTCGCCCAAGTGCATGTGGCTTTGGCTGGATGGTGGCAAAGTGTACACAGGACAGAGAGTAGCGCAGGGACAGGATCATTCATGGGTGTCAAGTAGACTACACGGACAGGACAGGGAAGTCATTCCCAGGACGGGGCAGTGTTAGGGACAGGACCAGGATGTCATCAAGGGTAATAGAGTGGCCTTGGCATCCGAGAAGGGACCTGGAACCACCTGTAAATAAACTAATCTTCCTTCTTCCCAGTATTGCTTGCAAACCTTTCATACAATTCTCAAGAATCCACAAGCACAGGAAAATCCACTTTCAAGTTCAGAATGAACAGGGCTAGAGATACTACAGAGGTAAAGCGCTTGCCTTTCATATGGCCAACATAGGTTTGATCCCTGGCAGTGCCAGTTTCCCTGATTACTACCAGGATCCATCTCTGAGCATAGATCCCAGAGAAGCCTACAATACTCGGTGTAGACTTCAAACTAGAAACAAATTTAAGCTTAACTAGTAGCAAATATATATTTTTGTCAATAGTTTTAAACATAATCTAGTAATCACCTTGGCTAGGCAGAGATTTATTTTTTTAGATTTCTCAAGAAATAAATATTTTAATTGAATTAGAGTCCATAAGTTGTTATATGTTAGAGAGGATTGAAATTTTCACCTGTAACTCAAATTTATTTCCTCTGACTGCCCTTTAGCTGTTACTGTCTTTCCGTAGATCATCGATTTGCTCAAGAGGGTACCAGTAACATCTCAATACGTCCTGTCATATATGAGATAGCCCAAGGGCATCTGCCCACTCCAGGAACATAAAAGGCCTCAAACCATTCCATCAAGTCATGGGAATGCGGTCTATAATTGTTACTGGTATTTGGCACGTCAAATATGACACGGGTATCTTGCCAGGCTCTACTGTGCGGACTCTTTAGCACCTTCTTCAAAATATCTGCATGAAGAATACATTTTATTTTCAGTTGAAAAAAAATAAAACCCTGCTATAGTTGAAAGTTATTGTCAATGAATATACAATTTGTTAAAATGATTTTGTAAAGAAACTTGATAGCAGACATCACAGGTTAAAGCATTTAGGCTTTCTGGGACTCAAGTGACAGCAGTGGGCAAGGTTGCATGCCAACCCAGATTCCATCCCGAGTCCCATATGGTCCCCTGACACTGGCCAGGAGAAATTCCTGAGTGCACACCCAAGAGTAAGTACTGAGCATTGCCAAGTATGACCCACAAACCAAAACAATTTTTAAAGAAATGAAAACGTAGACTATCTTATCAATTGCATCTCATGTAACTCTATCTTAAAGAAATTTCATGATTATAAAGGATTATTAATTTTAAATGTTCATGTCATTGTTTATAAAAGTGAACTGTGACATTTCTAAATATAAGTTAAAGGAATATATTTAGAAATTAGTTTCATTCATTTCATAAAATTTTGTTTTCTAATTTCGATTATTAGGAAATTAGTTTAAGAAAGATTAACTTTGGAATGTATCTTAACATACATTAAGCACAACATTACTTTTGTCTATTGTGCATTTTATTGTTGCAGTAGGGTGATTAATCAATTCTGTTTGCCAAGAACGCACTTTTTTCTCTCTAAGATGCTATAATATTATTTATAAAATAAGAAGACTCTATAAATAGAAATAGTGATCAATTTAATTTGTAGTGATTTGACAAATTATAGATATTACTAATATTAATGTGCTATACATGAAATGATTAATGCATGTGTCTTAATGCATAGGAAGAGGAGTCTGCACTTTTCGAAAGGAGGTATGCTAAAAATAAGGATGCTCCCCCTTCCACTTCTTTTATTTATGTATACACACACACACACACATATATAAAACATATATATATATATATATGTTAGGAATTTACATAATGAGCTTTCATTTCCTATGGGTAAAAGTACATTTAAAAACTTGAATTCTGAGAAATATCTGAGAAAAGAGAAGATCGTAATCAGCCAAATATCGTCATTGAGAACATTTTTTAAACAACATAATTTTTATGTCACCATGATCACATTGAATTGTGTGAATTCTAAAAGTAAATTCTACAAGAGAAGTGTTAAATCACCATTCTATGATGAAACAATGGTGGTAAAATTTATATGTACTAATATTTCCATAATATTTAAAGACTTCTTTATTTTTTTTATTTTTACAATTACAAAGATATACAATAAAAGTGGTTGGTTAGGGATCCTTTATGGTCTTTTCCTTTTTAATGTAAATGCACTGTCATTACATTTTTCTCAGATGAATTAATATGGTTTAGAAAGCAATTATATTATTAAAAAGGAATTATGGGATAAAAAACTGTCATCATTATCAATGATGACAACTAAAATAGCAAGCTACTCCAAGTATACAGCAGGATGATGCAGTGCAAGTATACACTGAAAAGTTGCCCTATCTAGTTAATTAAAACATATCACTTCACATACATATCCGTATGCATGTGAGAAAATTTCACTTACCCTAAGTTAACAAATTTCAAATGTACCTTTTTGTTTGTAATTATATATCAGTAAATACAAAATTTTTAAAGAAGGAATAATCTTGTATATTTATGATAAATCATTTTTGAGTTAATACTACTGACAATCTAGGAAAATCATTTAAAACCCCCTTTACATAAAAATTTAAAAAAATCTTGTATATGTAGATAAATTAGAAATGTTAGCTAGATAAAGAAATATGACAATTTGCAAATAATTTGAGTTATTTGGACCCTCTTTTTCATAAATGAAATGTACTTTCACATCCTTCCTTTTGAATATGTCATTCCACGTATCATGCTATATTATAATTAACTAACCTGCATGGATATGATTTATTTTCATGCTGCAAGGATTCTGGTCCCAAGTAAATTTTAACGACATTTATGACTTAAGTGGAAATACAGATTTAACCTGTTAAAATTTAGAACTTTTTTTAAAATGTAGATATTTATTGTTTTTGCCCTTAAAAAGGAAGAAACATTTCAAAATAAAAGCAAGCATTACTTTGTGCCATTAAAAGAAGATTTGGGGTATGACTGTTATCATAATAACTAAATGCTTTTGATAAATATGTCATAATTATCAATTGATTTCACTGTATCACTGTATCACTGTCTTCCCGTTCATCATCGATTTGCTAGAGCATGCATCAGTAACATCTCCATATGTCCTGTCTCATGCTAGTAGAGCCCAATGGCATCTGCTTGCTCCATGAACATAAAGAGCCTCAAACCATTCCATCAGGTCATGGGAATGAGGTCTATAATTGTTACTAGTATCTGGCATATCAAATATGACAGGGGTAGCTTGCCAGGCTCTGCCGTGCGGGTAGCATACTCTTGTAGTCATCTCTAAATCCAGCATTTTTTGATGAACCGCGCCGCAGAGCCAGGCTGTGATAATCTGGTCTGCTGGGTGGAGTTCTGATGAGGGGGAAGTCCAGATGTGGAAAATGGAGGCCCTCATGGAGTGGGGGGTCATCTGGCTTGTTGCAAGGCTCTGCTGGGGTGGCGGGCCAGGGCTAGAACCCGCCATCCCTCCTGGGCACCTCGTGAGTGGTTGGGCACAAGGAGAGCCAGTAGCAGCTCTGCCCCATGTCTGTGAGTCTTGATTTCACTAAAGAAATTAATAAGCAATTTCAGGGGGCCAGAGTCCCTGTACAGGTATAGCAGAGAGAGCATTTGCCTTCACGCAGCTAACTGTGTTTGATCTTTGGCATCCATATGGTCCTGCTAGCACTGCCAGGAGCAATTTCTGAGTGCAGAGACAGGAGTAACCCCTGAGCCTCACTGGGTGTGACACCATCCCCCCAATAAAAAAGGCAATTTCAATTGCTGCGTAGTCCATTAATATTAAGCATGTGGGGTTCATTTATATTAAGCTGTGGATATTCGAATGGCATTTGGTCTGTTTGCCCAGAGTTCCATCAAATCCACAGGACTGGCTCAGGGGAGTAAGACACTTGTGTTATTCTAATTGTACCAAGGTATTTAAAGTCAAGTTTAAACTCAATTTATAATTACCAGTTTATACCAGGACAAATGGTGAAAAAGTGGCACCTATTGATAGAAACCATGATTGGGGAAGGCTTTCCTGAATTCATGATATTTGAACAATAAAAATCACATTATTTTTTCCTTTTGCTCTTAATTGATAAGAAATGTGTTTTATGATATTTCAATATAAAGTTTTAATTGCTGTGCTAATATCACATAGCTAGTAATGATAGATTTAAAATATCAGTGCTAGTCTTCTAATTCTGAAACCTGTAGTAGTGTTTCCAAGTAATTAAAAATGAATCCAGTGCCAAAATAATGTTCTCAGTGTTCCCCCAATACCACCAGGTCTTCAGTAATGAGTGCATACTATTGGCTTGATTGCAGACCCAAGAGCCACAATCTACCTCCTCTCAAATTTTCTCCATGTCTGAGTGTAAACTAACAATGTCATAGGGCTAGTACAGGGGAAAAGGTGCTTATGTGCATATAGCTAACCCCAGGTTGATTCCTTGAAACAATATGGTCCCCTGAGCACCAAGAGATGCCCAGGAGTAAGCCCTGAGCATAGATCCCAGAGTGAATCATGAACATATGCAGGTGTGACCCAAATTACCAAACCACACAAGGTTAATGATCTATTGAACACCCTCTTCCATAAAGTCACTCCCTTTCCACCCCTCAAATAGCAGAATTTTAAATAACTAGGTTGCTTCACTTTTCTATTTAAAAACAACTTTTTGAATTCAAGTAATTCTGCTAGAGTCTCTGATTTTTTCCAGAAGCAGGCCCTTCCCTACAAACTACCTCCCACAGCAGTGATATTTTTCAGGCAGGGTTACACAGTCTTAGGGAAGTATTTTTAATTAGGACATAAACCCTTGTTATTTAGTTATTTATAACACCAGACTCTGAAATCACATATTGTAAGCCAATCTCAAGCACATTCTTTGGGGATTCTTAGTCCTCAAACAATAGCTCTTTAACTGCCATGCTGATTTATTCACATGGTAAATGTTGCTATCCTAGTTCCACGGTGGCATACGGGACTTCTCAATATTAAAAGACAAGGGTATAAAATAAATATGAAAATAATATGAGAATTAGGCAATCAAGAACAATGGGGGTGTTTTATGATGGCTGGCTGAGACAGTTGGCACGTGGCTATGCCTCTTCAAAGGTTAGAGACTTCTGGAAAGATGCTATTCTTTTAAGCAGGTGGATATGCTAACAAATACTCCTCTGGAGCAATAACTTGAGACTGACTGTGCATTTGACAAGAGTGTGAAATACAAGAGAAAGGGTCAGCTGATGGAAGCGAACACATTTGCTGCTGGCTTGATAGTTGCAGAGCTACATCTAGACTTTCTTATTCACTTGCAGACACTAAACCTATGCTGGACGGGTGTGCAAAAGTCACCCCGACTTCGTGGAAGTGCATTATCATTTTTGGCCTTCTAAATATCTGAGAGAAAGGTAATTCACCAGAGTGAATCAAACTATTTTAAGAGGATTTGGGAGTTCCTGCTTCCTGGATTCTCATTTCCTCTCTCTGACTTGATGGATCAAACTCTTTATGTCATCAGTTTTAGGAATGGATAATGAAGTACAAATGGTAACAAACATGTGAGGTTAAATTATTTCCCTTTATGCCAGACACAGACGCAGAAGTGAGTTTCATGTTACATGGTATTACTGTTTCATCCATGAATAGAAAAAGGTATAAATCATCACAAGTTTCTGTATAATATGCTGTGATGACACAGCATTAAAAGAAATCATGTAGCCAAAATGGAAGTAATATTAGTTACTTTTAGTAGGCAAAAATTGAAGAAAATCACAAGTTTCTTATAACATAATCATATATTACCACAGTTTTAGTAGAATAAACTTTGACAGATGTCATTACTATAGCAACAATTATAGTAACAATTATAGACCTCATTCCCATGACCTGATGGAATGGTTTGAGGCTCTTTATGTTCCTGGAGCAAGCAGGTGCCCTTGGGCTCTACTTGCATGAGACAGGACACATGGAGATGTTACTGGTGCCCGCTCAAGCAAATCAATGGTGAACGGGAAGACAGTGATACAGATGTCATTACAAAAATAGCAATGATCATTATGTCATAAAGCCTTCCAAAATAAATAAAATTCAAAGATAGGATAAATAACAGAATTATTCATCAAAGTATGAATTTTTTGGTAACATTTTATCCGGCAATCTAAGAGAAAAATATTAAAATTGTCCAAGATGCCAAGATATTTTATATACCAGTATAATTTTCGATGATAAATGATATGAAAGTAAATGTCATACATCATTCAGACAAGTAATTACTATATTAACATTGTAATATATAATTACATATTACTAAACTAACATAAATTTTACTACACAGAACTCATATAAGGATATGGTTTATTTCTTATCTTTTGTTAATATAAATTCTCTAACTTTTCAAACTAAATAAATAAATTCAAAGTAAATATCTTCCACCTTATTTTCCTGGCAATCAACACTTCTCACATTGATAAAAATTTCAAGAATCAAATAAGCCTGTCCTACGTAAAACATCTAGAGCTCACCCAGGTTCAATTCCCCACAGCCTATACTGTCCCCTGAGCACCACCAGTAGTAAATCCTGAGTGCAGAGCCAGAAGTAACACCCAAGCATTGCAAGGTATGACCCCCAAAAAACAGAATTTAAAATAATGATATTGAAAAGTGTAAAATTCACTTTGCAATTTTTCTAAAAAAAAAAACTAGTGTAAACTAAGTAGAATTAAAAATTAAGGGGCTGGAGTGATAGTCCAGTGGGTAGGGTGTTGGCTCGCACGCAGTCAACCCGGGTTCTAATGCCGGCATCCCATATGGTCCCTGAGCACTGCCAGGAGTAATTCCTGAGTGCAGAGCCAGAAGTAACCCTTGGCTCTGAGCATCGCTGGGTGGACCCAAAACAAAAAAGAAAATTAAAACACTTGGTGTTGGAGAGACAATACATTGCCAGGCCTGTGTTCAATCTTGGAACCCCAAAATTTACCCCACATACTTAAGGAGTGATCCCTGAGGCCAGAGCCAGAGTAAGCTCTGAGCACTGCAAGGTGTGGCCCAAAAATATGAAAGACTCTTTGTCAAGCCACACTTTATTATGTAGAATGGTTCATTTGCTTTCTTCTCCCTTCTATTTTATTCCCTTGTTTCTTTATCTATTGGGGGAGGGAGGGCTAGAGGGTTTGTAATCACATTTGGCAGTGCTCAGGGCTTAGTGGCTCTGTGCTCAGGAATCACTCCTGACACTGTTTGAGGGACATATTAGGTTGGGCAAAAACCCCCCCCACATCATTATTGATTTTTTTCAATAGTTTTTTTTATGGTCTTCTAAATATGAAGGACATTTCCCCCAACCATTTGCCAGTCTTAAGTACAGCCTCACTGTAATGTTAGACATTTGTGGAAATTTCTCACCATCAGCTCCTAAATTGATATGCCATTTAGACAATAATAATAGTCATATATTGTGATATTTTATAACTTAAAATAACTTCACTGGGTCTACACTGGAAAAAATGAGAGTTTAACTTAGACTTGGAAAAGATGTAGCATTTTTAATACACATCATTTTAAATAATAACAAAATTCTATGATAATACCTTTTATCAGATAAGTTGGGTTGTAGCAGAGTTTCTGATTAATTCATAGTAGATTCTCAGCAAAAGTAAATTAATTTATGATATATACCATTAAAATAAAAGCTGAGGCCCAATGAGAAACAAGGAGTCAATCCCTTCTTTGAATCTAGTTATCCTTCTCTAAACCGCCTCTGTAAAAGACAAGCTATAGTGACTATATATTATTCAAATTCATAAGGGATATTTGTGAAGCAGTTGTCTTGGTCTAGAAAATGATTAGCTTGCAAAAGTATTAGTGGGCTATATACTAGATCTGACAGTAAAATTTTATTTATATAATGTAAGAAAAATGTATATCTCTTCCTTATACTTAAACATAGTCTCAGTAATTAAAAGCTGGTTTTCCCCTCTAATTACTGGCAGTGTATATATAGACACATCTGGAAGCACAAGGGTTTTTTTCTGGTTCTGTGCTCAGGGAGCACCCTGGAGGTGGTCAGAGGTCCTTAGATGGTTCCAGAGAATGAGCAAGGGCCAGCCACATGCAAGGCAAGTGCCCAATCTCTGAACTATCTTTCTGGTTCTAGTGAAAGAGCTACTAAAAAGATATCCCACATTATTATAAGTTCACATAAACTGTCAAATGGTGGTGTGCAGAGATATAAAAAGTGAAAGCATATACAAAGTTCATAAAAATGAAAGAATAATTCAAGTTTAATTAGGTGTTAACTGCACTGTTCATGAAAATGTTTTCTGAAAATACTGCGACTGTTTCAGCAGTAATCGTTTCCTGTCCCATACATATTAAAGTTTCTGTAGTGCTAGGGTACCATGTGACTGTGACAAGGTGCCGGGGATCAAACCGAGGGTCCGACACATGCTCAACTACTTCAGCCACAGCCCCACAAATACAATACTTTCACAGACAAGTCTAATGGCATTTTACAATGTCCTTGGACAATCATTATTACTTTTGCAGACATACAGTTGGGTAGACACAAAAAAGGGAGGTAAATCCACTAGTAAGATATCTAGCAAATCTCTTACAAGGCTACCTCTTCCATCCCATCTCAATTGCTATACAATCCCTGCATTTACTTTTTCAACAAGAGCATATTATTTTATTCAATAAGTTACAAAGTGAAGCCAGTAGGCCTTATTCTAAAAGTAGCTAAAATGGAAAGTGACAAAAGTTTTATTACTGCTAGAAATTACCTAGCAGAGCTCTGGGTGGAATTACAGATTTCTAACACAAAGAGGTCATAAAAATGTATGAGACACAACAATGAAGAGAAATGTCGTGAAGCTGCAGGAAAAATGGAAGATTCTGAAAGGGATCTCAAGTACAAGTTTAAGGATCTTCAAGCCTGTGATTCTTCACTATTACTTACTGGCAACCTGGAAGAGGAGAAAGCACTTCTTGCTTACTGGCCCACTGAAGTCATAATTTTGCAGGGAATCAAAATTAGTAATAAATAAGTATGTAGGATACAAGCTTCAAAAAACTTTTTGAGTTTCAGTAAGATGCATTATTATTCATTATAGAGAAACCACAACATTTTATTACAAAATGAATCGTTAAAAATGAGAAAATATGAGAGATTCATTGACTTTATGAGTTTAATGCCACATAGAAAAGAAAATAAATTCCAAGTACTACTTCTAAATAATAAAAAAATATGTAGCTGACTTTGCTTCACTGTTATAGGAAATCACTTCCCATCCCTGGGGTCCAAGTAGACTTATAAGAGCTATCATGTTACTTGTAAATCTACAAATGATGAGAAAAGGTAGCAAGTATAAATTTAAAATTATGACCACAATGATCTCTGAAAGGAGGTTACTAGAAACCCTGTTATGTTACACAAATTCATCACTTCTTTTGTTTTGGCTTTTCGGATCACAGTTTTTTTTTTTTTTTTTTTTTACTATTTTGTTTTTGTTGGGGTTTGTTGTGGGTTTATTAACCCTTTTTAAAGAAAAATAAAGAAATTATTAATCAACCGGGGGGGAGGGGGGGGGGGGGGAGGGGGGGGGTGGGGGGGGGGGGGGGGGGGGGGCTGGGTCTGGTGGGGGGAGGGGCACAAATAATTGAGGTTCTTAAAATGATCCAGCAATCCTACTGTTTATCATCTACTCTAAGGATCAAATTAATAATCTGCTAAAATATGTGTGCCCCTATATTCACTGCAATAGTATTCACAACAGCTAAAATCCGGAAAGTCATGTATCTAAGAACAGATGATTGGATAAAGAAACTTTCTAATATATACAATAGAATAATGCTGTTATAAGAAAAGATAGAATCAAGCAATTCTCTGATACATGGAAGGAACTAGGGCATAGCATGCTAAATAGAGAGAAAATACAAACTGATGTCTCTCCCACATGCATTACAAATAAACTTACTAAAGGAATAACAGGCCTGGCAAGCTACCCAGGTAGTATTTGATATGCCAAAACCAGTAATAATAATAGACCTCATTCCCATGACCTGAAGGAATGGTTTGAGGCTCCTCATGTTTCTGGAGTGAACAGAGGCCCTTGGGCTATGCTAGCATGGGAACAGGGACAAATGGAGATGTTACTGGCGCCCGTCCGAGCGCAAATCGATGAACACTGGGAAGAAAAGTGATACAAGTAAATTAAAACTGAAACTGAGAGTCCATCTTGACATGGGCTGACCATGAGAGTAGGGAGTGGGTGGAAGGGCCATTGAAACATTAGTGTAGAAAAGTTGACACTTGGGCAGGAGTGATAGCCCAGGGGTAGGGTGTTTTACCCTTGCACGGCCGGCCTGTGCTGGCCGGGTTCGAAGTTCGATCCCCGGTATCCCATATGGCCCCCGAGCACAGCCAGGAGTAATTCCTGAGTGCAGAGCCAGGAGTAACCCCTGAGCTCGACGGTGTGACCCCCCCACCAAAAAAAAAAAGAAAAGCTGACACTTTGGTGTTATGTGTGCTGTTGGAACACAGTAAACAAGAAATTCTATTGACAGTAGTGTAAATAATACACTAAATACACATTTAACAAAAGTTAATCAAGTTTGCTAACACCAATAAATATAAAAAATATATGATCCAGTTCTTTAAATTGGCTTTGTCAGATAGAGTTTTGAAAGGGAAAGGATTCCTTATATTGAAATGCCCTAATTGACTCTTCCATACTCTTTTAAATGAAAAGGCCAAAGAAACTAATGTGCAATTTATTATCAATGTATCCCTTCATTTTTTCACAGAAGATGTAAAATATAGAATAATCAAAGAGCATATTTCTGTATTTGAAAACGTCTTCAAAATAATACTGATCTGCATATCTTCTAATAAATAAAGTTTGATGTTTGTTTTGCTTTATAAAGCAAATTTTTAAATGTCCTTGAATTTAATTTCTAACTTTGGTATATTTGTGCTCATACCTAAATTACTTGCAGGTGCCTTTCTCAATTTCCTCAGACATTTTACTTTTTTTTAATTAAGATTTTATTCATTAATTTTCTACAATCTTTGGCAAGTTCTAAGCTTCCCCTTAAGAAGCTCATATCCACTAATGTGTAACAGAATGAGAAAAGTGTCTCCTCTACTTTATCATCGTTGCCTCCCTATACTTAGTAACATTCTTTAATTTGTTTTACTGCTCATAAATAAAAACAACCTGAGCAATTAGATCCTTATTTTATTTACCCTCTGGGTGGTTAAATAGCATTAGTTATTTGCAGGGCAATGGTTTCCTTAATTCCCATGGCGTGGTCTCTGTAAGTTAATGATATCTAATCTACACCACATTTATTCCAGTCATTATTTCAAGCTTATTGTATAGTTTACTATATGAATTCTCTGAAGATTCACACTGCAAATATTAGAAAACAAATCATCATTTAAAATAACAAAAACAAGATAAGTGTCAGATAGATGCGGTTCACCAAAAAAACCCCATCTTGGTCCAAAATATAGGTGATAGCAATTTTTTTTGCTTCCCTTCTCCTTTTTGGGGGCCTGGAGTCTGAAAGTATGCACAGTTCCTGAAAAATAACCATCTCTTTATGAAATACAGTTCGTTAATATGACATACTTGAGTCTCTGACCATCTAATGATTCTAAGCTTTATATTTATGGCTGGTATTTCACTCACATTTCCTGTATGACTTAGGATCATCGGTTGATATATAAAAATCTCAGATTTTTAAAAATAGGGCTGAATTAGAAGTGCAGGTATGGCACAGTACAGTGCAAAACCTGACAAAGCTGCCCTAGTGAGAGGCAGCACGATGATGGGCGTAATTACGGGCCATCCGCATCTCCTTTCTGGGCTCTGGACTATTGCCAGCAACTCTAAGGCTAGAGGTGGGAATGGAGGAATCATTCTCAAGGCCTAGCATACCCGTCTGCTATACCACATCAGTCATATCCCAGAACCTAGTGTCATTTTTTTTTTTTTTTTTGGCTTTTTGGTCACACCCAGCAATGCTCAGGAGTTACTCTTGGCTCTAAACTCAGGAATTACTCCTGGTGGTGCTTGGGAGACCATTTGGGATGCTGGGGATTGAACCCAGGTCGGCCAAATGCAGGGCAAATGCCCCACACAATGTGCTATCGCTCTGGCCCAAATATTTCTGATTAAAAAGGAACTAAGGCATACTTAATTTTAGAACTGTTGGTAATGGAGGAAATCTAAGGAGTTTAGCATAATTATTGACAAAGGCCAGGAATTAAAGTGATTATCATTATCATCATTAATTTCCTTTTTTTTGGGGGGAGAGTCACAACTGGCGATGCTCAGTGGTTACTCCTGGCTCTACACTCAGTAATTACTCCTGGCAGTGCTCAGGGGACCAAATGGGATGGCGGGATGGATCCCAGGCCAGTCGCGTGCAACAGAAACACCCTACCAGTGGGCTGTAGCTCCGGCCCCCATTAATCTCCTTTTTATATCTATTTCTCAGATTTGCCTGCTTTCAGAATTTTTGATCCTACTTTAGTCTTACGGAGAGCAACAGAAACCGTGTCACAGGGTTATCTAGCTTCCTAGGAGTATCATCTATTCTTTCAATTAGAACATAAAAATGTAGACTGAGTTTGTGCTACTCTCTGCCTTCACTTATTTTCTGCTTTTCCTTATTTGTCACTTTTAATGAAGCTAATTGAAAATGTAATATGTGGTCAATACTCTACAACTGATACCTCTTTTCATGAGAATTGCTTTTCCCCAACATGTTGAAAACTTTTCCCCAATACATTGAAAGGAGACTTACTACTTTCAACACATTGAAGATACTTCAATACAACTATGACACTATTTTTGATTTATATATCTTATATAGATAAACATTAAGGAAAACATTTACAAAATAATAAAGAATATCCTAGTTCCACTCCCAAATGTTTCCTATCAAATGTCTACTTTGGTTCATTACTATGAAAAAATGTTCAAAGCCAAATAAATGCTATACTTGTTAATTGCACATATATTTTAGTAAGCTTTTATCTTCTAGGTATTTCTTCTTTTTCTTTATTTCCCAATACATATTTCCTTACAATTTAGCAACTATAATCTTTACATGTGTATAGTTTATATTTCTTTAATATACATTGAATAAGAAACAAGGGCTATTAAATTTTTCTTAGTTCAAGTCATAAAGCCTGATAATTTTCAGTAATGCAGCACCTGCAAGTCATAAGTACATGTCACCAAAATAAATTATGATGAATTGTGTGAAAGACTCCGGCGACAAAGGTATCAGGTTAATATTATGGTACTTTGGTGCAACAGATGCATATATCAGTATGGAAATTACCTGAGGATCACAAAGTGGTCACTCTTTATTAAAATTAGCTTTGATACAAGATGGAAATTTTAGACGAGAGCAGCTGTTCTTAATTACTAGACTGCCTTTAAATACATTAGCCCCATGGTGTAGCAGTATTATATAGTTTTCACTGGAATTTGAAAAACCCAAGAAATGAAGCTATCAGTGAGGTCTCACAACATCATTTTGAAAGTTACATTACCTTATATTCTTTGTTTTTGTGTGACATGATCTCATGTACATAAATGTGTATCCATATTCATAATATATACACATGTGTTGCATACTCATAAAATACAGTGATCACAATTTTCCATATACTTTAAGATAACTGGTCAGTCATTGGGGGAAATGCTAATTAACTTGATGAAAACTATGAGGCAACTTAACTTCATTTATCAGTTAAACATTCTCTTCAGAGATATACTTTTGGGCACTGACCAGCTCTGTGTGTTTGCTCTCAGAGATGCTCAGGGACTATCCAGTAACAGCATTTGATCCGGGGCGTTTTATGCTAAACTCCTATATACTCCAATGTTTGAGCAATTTGGCTTCTCTATAGTCATTCTGACTCTCACAAATGGAGTGGATAGTATTCCTAATTTGCTCTATTGGCATTTTCCCATTATACAAGCACACCATTTATATATCATTTCATTCTTACAACTTATCCTATTATTTGGTCTTGCAAGGATTTTTGAACATTTCAAGTCTAAGTGTTTAATTTAGACCATTACTAAAAACCACAACTTAATATTCTTGGCATTATCTACTCATGGAATTATCCAGGCAGAGATAGTGGAATCATCCATGTATCAGTTCATTTGTATTGCAATAAGCAGCTCTCAGAACAGCTCCCCAACGCTCCTTATTATTGGTGAGGATCTAGACATAAACTGCCTATAGAAAACTCTAGTTTTACTACGCTCATCAAGAGCAAACTCAGGAGTTTCAGTTCAACAGGTGCTAAGGAACCAAGCCATGGACACCTGCTTGGAAGCAGACCTTTAGTCTCAGGAAAAGGCACCCCCCATTGAGCTTCATGGCAAGTCTTCGGTCTGAAACTCCAGCTTCATGGGACATTGGTGGACGAAATTGGGCACTAGTGGAGGGATGGGTACTGGAAAATTGTATGACTGAAACCCAAATATGAACACTTTGGTAACTGTGTATCTCATGGTGGCATAATAAAAATTTTAAAAAGATAAAATAAAATAAATCCCTAAACGTAAATAATGCCTTTTGTTTAATTGAAAAAGGAAGGTATTTGCAATTATCTGCAACTTTAATGCATGTTCCTGTTTAACACCCACAATTTCTTTATTTCAGTGTGCAAAACTAGTCTAAGAACAATGAACAAACTAAATGGAATTTGAACAGCCATGGAGGCAAAACAAAGTAAGGAAAGAAAATACAGAAGCAGATAGAAGATTATTACAAAAGTCCGAGTGAACTTTTTTTTTAACTAATTTTAGATGAAAATTGTACTAAGGTATTGAGCACTAGGGCACTAAGAGCAGAGGCAAAGAATCAGGGTTTGCTAGCAAGTCAAATCATGTTGATGTAGGCAGATAGGTAGGAGCGAGCTTGGCAATGGACATTCTTAGAATTAATACAGCCAATAGCATGGAAGCTGCAAAATTTAAGGCCTCGGCCTGATAGCATCTTCTGGGTGTAAGTAATAGACCCTGAAAAGGCTGCCTACTCCTCCAAGAGATGCTCCGACAGGAACAGAGGACAGGAACGGAATTTCAAAGACCATCCGCCACTCCCAACACTACCCTTTGACAACACCTTAGCAATGGCTCTTGCCTAGGTTGAAGTCCCACCTGGGGGCAGATTGAAGAAACCCTCTATAAGTCACCCCTGAACAAAAGAAGGATGTGCATATGCTCCCAAAGCCCAGGTGCTGCCTGGGTCGGAGCACAGATGGCCCCTGAGCACATGTGTTGCCTGCATCTCCCTCTTGACATGTGTATTTTCACATCTAATGCCGGGATGTGTGTACTGGAGTTCGCTCTGCCTTTGGAGAAGTTCATGTACTCTCTTGAGTGAGTTATTCTCTACTTATCTCCCTCCTTCGCTTCCTCAGAACTTCCAAATAAAATCTGTGTTTACTTCTTCACTGCTTGTCTGCTAAAATTCTTTTTCTGAGAGGTAAACACAAGAACCCGCAAGACCTGGGTAAGCCCTAGCCATCAAGGGCGGTAGAAGTGGCTAGGGAGAAAGAAACCATCCTTCTTCCCATCTCATATAAGCCACCCGTGGGGCCCATCAACATCAAAGTCAAATGTTGAAATTATTAAAATGAAAAATGATGTTTTGCCAAGTCAGTAAATAGAAGTTATATAATTTTATAATTGCTCACATATTATTTAACTACTCAATTTTTTTGAGAAATTTTGTGAATTTTTCATAGGTTAATCTGAACTAATCTCAACAGTTACAATTTAAAATGCACAAGAATTTGAAGCTGGACATATAGTACTGAACAGATAGTACTGTAGGCAGGGTGTTTGTTTTGTACTTGCACTACTGATAGGGTTCAATCCCTTTCATGCCATAAAGTTCCTTGAACCTTTCTGGGAGTGATCCTTGAGGATAGAGCCAAAATTAAGTCCAGAGCACTGAAAGATGTTGCCAACAAATAGAAAAGAAAGAAAATAAATTGATAGAAGAATTATATTACTCCATCTATTGAACAGAAATATATATTGAGACCAAATGATTGTCACTTAACATGAACAGGAGATGTTAACTGTGTAAATTCTGAAATTGAGGCTACCTGACTTGGGAAGTTTCTATGTTTTTCTCCTCCTCTGATTTTGACCATTTCACAGTTCATTATCACATCTAACAGAAGGAAGAGAGGATAGAAGAGTATCTTACTCATCACATTTAAGTGTTGATTTATCAGTCACCTTTTATAACAGTATTTTACAATGTGAAAACACTTTACAAAAAAACTCAAATCAACTAAATGTTCTATACAACGGATTGCCAGGACTGGCCAACCCTTGATAAGAACTTTGGAACTGCTGATTTTTCCATTTTTAAAAACATATTATGTCCAAATATATTTATAAAAATGACTCAAATGCACTTCTGCTATTATATTCCATGTAGTACAATTTAACTTTTTAAACTATTTTTGGTTGTTGATCTGCATAGGTCTGAGATTTCACTGCTTAAAAAAAGAATTAAAGTGGAAATAAGGATATTTGTTCTATTATTGCTCCCTGTATTTTATTGATTTCTTGTAGTTTTGGAAATTTCTGAATATTTTTGAATGGTCTCAAAGTTTATTTTTCCCTGAATGTTCTAGAGTGTATGTTTCTAAAACTCTTAGTAGTCATCATGTGTATTTATATACTGGAAAAAAAGAAACAGTAATTATTCCTATAAATCTTACTTCAGTTCAACATGTATTATTTCTTGTTGAGACAGACAGTGAGAAACTGCATTAGCTTTAATTCAAAAAGATACAACATGAAGAGATAAAGTCTTGGCATTGAGAATTAGCAGCAAATTTAATGTTTCTTTCCTTGAGAACTCCTTAACTGCTGATTATTCTATTTTATAAATAGACTATGTCTAAATATAATTACAAAGATTACTCAAATACACAGTTGCTCTGTTACCATTAAACAGTTTTCAATAATGTATATTATAGTAACTAGATGCACTGAACTCAGTGATTATGAGGCCACACCGTATTTAGAGCAATGACTTTCGCGAGTTATTCTATACTTTATTTTTAGGATACCCTGACATCAAAGAATTGACAAACAATCGAAATTTGTATGGAACGATAAACCCCAAGGATAGCTAAAGCAATGAAAAGAAGAGGGAGGCTCACTTACAACTCAAACTGTCTAAAGGAGTAGTAATTAAAACAGATGGTATTGGAATAAAAACAGACGGGACTAGGAAAGAATGAGTATCTGACAAACCTAAACATGACATTAATCTTTGATAAAGGTGCAACGAGTCTAAAATGGGTAAGGAAAGCTCTCAATAAGTGGTGTTGGGGAAACTGGGCAGCGACAGTAAATGATTTGGACCTGGTCTAAACCATGCAAAAATAACAAGGATTAAAGTATATCAGCTGAATCCAAAAGTAAGGAAATAGGAAAAACCTCAGACGAGTAGATCCAAAGATGAAACATTCTAACAGCACTAGAGAGAGAATATATGGGACTATATGAAACTAAGCTTCCACTAAAAGAAACAGTGATAAGATACAAAGAGTAATGGGATATCCAATATATTGGGTCAGGTATAGGATGTAGAACTTTAAGGAAACAACCCCACAAAAATGGGGAGGATGCAGAACTCAGGAGAAATTGATGGCAAAACATAGAAAATGCTATCATACTAACAGAGGATAATCAAAACAACAGTAATACACAAGAGACTGGCCATATCAAAAACAAGAGCGGGTGGGGGAAGGGGCATCTCATTGGGGGTGGGTGCAGGAAAAGACACGGTGGTGGGCGGTGGGGGAGCGGGGGGGGTAGTGTAGTATTTATGTAAAAAGTGAAAAAAGGTGGTATGTGGTCAGGGCTAGGTAAGACAGAAAATGGAGTGTGCTAACATGGGGGGGTTAAGCAACCTAGAACTGAGCTTAAATGAGGCAAAAGGATACAGACAACCCTAATGTATGTTCTTAATCCATAGTCTGGGAGGAGGAAGAGAAGAAGAGAAATGGAAAGAAATAAAGAACCTGCCAGGAGGAGGGCTGGGGGAGGGGAGGGCCGGGGCTTTGGTGGGGTGGGCCTGTGGGGGTGGGTGCTGCTCACTGTATGCCAAACCCAAATAAGAACTTTTAAGAAAAAAAAAAAAAAAAAAAAATTAAGCAAAATATTACCATTGCCCATTATTCTTTTAGTGAAGTTCTTCTACTTTAGTTCAAATGAAGTCATGTCCCTTGGTTTCCTTCTACACATCTAGATAAACCTTTAGTTTCCTCTGAATATCATTTCCATAGTTTCTTTGCAAAGTGCCCATAAATTGGTCCTGAACTTTGTTCTTTTCTTTATATACAGTCAACATGGGTGATACTGTAAGGTCTGTGTGCGCAATATCACCAGATATATAACTCCTGCCTAAGACTCTACATCTCATCGAAATTCCCTTTGACAATAAACATAATATCTAAAATTTCACATACAAAATCGCTGTATCACTGTCTTCCCATTCATCATCGATTTGCTCGAGTGGGCACCAGTAACATCTCCAAAAAAATATAAATTGTTTTAAGGATAAGTTGATAAATGGGGGTTAAGGTTCATGCCTTGAATATGGCCTATCCTATTTCTATCCCTGTCACCTATGGTCCTCTGGCTATCATCAGGTGAAGCTCTGGAGGGCCCTCAGAAAATTAGGGTGGACTCTGGTGATCACCAGCACTATAGAACCCAAGGAAACTCTTTCCCCAGTGATTAGAATATTTACAATTCTCCCCACCTACCTCTGTGTCACAACACCTCTGTACTTTAAATTCATATACCAGTTATTTCATTTATTTTCTGTTTTTGGAGATGATTAGGTTTTATATTATTTTATATAATTCAGCTTCAGTAACCCCTTTCCAGTAAATTTCAGTCCCAGAAACAGTCCAATTTTCTTCGAAGTGTGTCTTTAACTAGGTAAGTATCTTCTTTATTTACTAGGCTTTTTGGTTTCCTATATTTCCATATACCAAATTCCACAGGATGGATATGTCATTCCCAACGTTCTCCCTTCTGAAACCGACATGCCATTATGCAGGTAAAAAAGTGAACAGCACCTGGCCCAGACAAAGTCAGACCCAAACACCTGAAGAATTTGACGTCAGAAATCAATACACTGCTTGGCTCTTCACACGCTACCTATCTGAATGCAAGGTTCCCTTCCATTGGAAAACCAGCAGGACAGTTCTACGGTTCAAGAAGGGAGACATCCACGACATTGGCAACTATCGCCCCATCTGCCTGTTGTCCATCATCTAAAAGCTGTTCACTCGAGTCATCCTGAACAGGATAGACAGAACATTAGATGAAGGACAATGATGCGAGCAAGCTGGCTTCCGAAAAGGATTCAGCACAATCGACCATATTCACAGGGTAACCAAGCTCACTGAAGTTTGTAGGGAGTTCAAGATTTCCGCTTTGTCTAATGTTCATTGATTTAAAGAAAGCTTTGATTCTGTTTAGACTGAAGCGGTCAATGAAGCTCTAGCAAAACAGGGCATTCAAAGTCAATACATCAAGATCTTTCATGAGCTGTATTACAGATTCACAACCAGGATCTCACATTTCTAAAAGAAAGTGATCATTGATGTTAAAAGAGGATTCGGCAGGTGATACCATTGCACCGAAACTCTTCAGAGCCACCATTGAGAATGTCATGTGACAATTAGAATGGAAGGAATGGGAGCGAAGATAGACGGTTGGCAACTACACCACCTCTGCTTTGCTGATGACATTGTTCTTATAACACCAAATATTAGCCAAGCAGCACAAATGCTGGCTGACTTCGACCGAGAATATAGAATGACAGGTCTACAGCTGAATCTCAACAAAACTATGTTCATGAAAAATGAACTAGTTCCAGAGGCCCTGTTCACTCTCAATGGAACAAACATCTCTGAATGCAGCAGTTATGTGTACCTAGGTCGAGGAGTCAACATGATGAACGACCTAAAATCTGGGCTGCTCAGGAGGAAGAAAGCGGCCTGGGCTGCCTTCAAGAGCATAGAAGAAATAGCCAAAAGGCAAAGAACCTCTGTCTCTGGACAAATCTCTTCGACTCCACCATTCTCCCTGTTTTAATATAAGCCTCAGAGACCTGGGTCCTATGAAAGCTGGATGAAAAAGCTATTCAGATCTCCCAAAGAGGAATTGAAAGAGCTATGCTTGGAATATCACGCCTCACTCAAGTGAGAGAAGGAATCCGGAGTTCTGACCTCCGTCGCAGTTCCAGAGTCAGGGACACTGTCTCATTTGCCAAGGCATCGAAAATCAGATGGGCTGGACATGTAATGCGATTTGGAGACGGCCGCTGGACTAGAGTCATTACTGACTGGATCCCACAGGATGTCAAAAGTTCACGTGGACACCCACCTAATAAGATGGTCAGACTTCTTCATCAAGTCCTGAACAAATGGTCAGAGGCTCTTCGTATTCCTGGAGCAAGCAGAGGCCATTGGCTACCTTGGCACGTGATAGGGTCAAATGGAATCCTTACTGGCACCGGCTTGAGCAATTTGACGAATAATGGGATGTCAAGTGATCAAGTGGTCAAGTGTCTTTAAATACGTATCTTCTTTATTTACTAGGCTTTTCAGTTCAATAAATTTCATTGTAGCAAATCAGTTTCTAAGATTTTGTCACATATTGCTTGTACTTTTAATCATTTCCTATGTTAATTAAATTGTATACAGGGGAAGACCATAGTCTACTTTCACATCTACAAAGAACTGTAGTCCATCACAGCTGTAATCTTGATTTGGGATTTTTCCTAATAAATAAGCTGTATAATATGGGAAAACACTTTTATATAAATTTTATGACACTACAGTTAGAAAATGAGTAATGGAAAATAGTAATTAATAATGACACTATATTTATATTTACTATGAAACATTCAAGCCAACTGGCTAATACATCCATGAAATCACTCAGCTATACCAAAGTCACTTTTCAGGAAGAGTCAGCAATAGACATCAATTCAATTTTGTCTGCTAATGCAGAGAGTGGCGTAGAGAAAATATCAAATGGCAGATTTTGCACTTCTGTAATTGTGTTTTGCTTTGGTAATACGAAATTACCTTATAGTCTCTGAGCATAGGAAAATTGGGCAGAGAAATTAAGTGTACCAGAAATAAACTCTCTGCTTATAGCAATATATCCCAGGGCTAAAATTAAAATTGATTACAAAACTGTACATGTATGTAATCAAGATTTAACAATATTCATACAAATAAAATAGTGTTATAGACTCTCAACAACATTTTAGTTGCTCTGATATTAGTATGAGCTTTTATCCTTGTAAGTCATCATGAAGTGGTAAGCAAAGACACATTTTATGTTTCTGCAAAAGGTAGTATTTTTTTTGCCAAAACAGTTGCTACTCAGTGCTAACTCCTAGCTTTGTGCCAGAAATCACTCCTCATGGTGCTTGGGGCACTATGTATATATCGCCATGGATCAAATACAGACTTGCTGCATGCAAAGAAAGTGCTCTACCCACTGTAGTACAAAAGTATAGATGCTTTGTGAATATATATATATGTTAATCCACATCTACTGTTTATTTATACAAAGGGATTCACTGCTGTTTTACTTCAATTTTACATTATTTATTTCTAAGCATGACTTACTTAAGAGATTCAGAGTGTTTTTTAGTTGGTTTTGGTGGTGGTGATGGGTGAAGGAGGTGATATGTGGAGGAGAGGCACCCTCAGCAGAGGTGAGGACTTAAGTGTGGATTAAGGGAGAGTAGTTGCCTCTGGTTCAATGACTAAAGTTGCAAAAATCTATTGTTATGGAAATTCACTTCAGAATTTGGAAGAATATATATCCTTCAGAGAGTAGGAGAGGAAGTTAGAATCTCTGTTATCTGAATGATAATAGTGCATTGTTACACATTGCAGACAGGTTAGATAATACCTAATTCTGTTAACAGTAGTTTGTAATCTAGACATGTAAGTGTGTAAATTAGACCTGGAGAGAAGAGCAACAATACTCAATCCCTCAGACACTGCTGTGCTGAGCTTAGTTGCAAAACCTATTGCAAGCAAGTTGTCACTAATATGTGTGTTTATGCCAGACATACTTACTTTGCAAAATGAGTGCACATATATTTCCTCACATGAAAAAATAGACAAAGGATTGATCATTATGAGTCTGCAATCTACAAGTATTGATATTCATGGTGAAATAATTATTGTACTTCCCTCTTTAAGCCATGTTTGATTCAAGTATACTACGGTCCACCCCAGGATGCTAAGAAACTGAATATGACCGCCAGAATTATCCATTTATGATTAAATTATCAAAAACCATTTCAGTGTCAGGCAGGAAATACAGGGTAAGTTATGTGCCTGTACATGGACAACCCCAGTTGAATTTTCCACTTGTTAAGTCAAAATCCAGTTTACTGGTGTATAATTATTTCCTTCCTATTTATAATTGAAAACATAACAGATGTAGAACAATAATTGACAGCAAGAGGCCTAGGAGCACCTGAGCTCCACTGGGGAGGGGCCTGGTATCCTGGGCCACTTGGGAAATCCCCAAAGAGAAAATTAAATAGTCATGGACTCAACATGAGTACCTAACCCAAACGTTTAAATCCAGTTTAAACTATTCTATTATCTATTAAAATCACCCCAGTCTACAGAGTGAACACTTCCACAGCAAAGTAAGAAGTCATCTGAGGTATCCTGCTTTGCTGTAACAAGACTGAGCAAGTCAAACTGCAAGGGAACCTCGGCCGGGCTAGGTGTGAAAACCTTCCTTTGACCGAGCAAGAGCTGTGGTGAGAGACCCTGCACTAAAGGAGTGAATCCTGGCTGCCACCATGGCTGGCCCTCATGGCGCTCTTATGCAAGGCTAACGTGTTTCTTAGTCATACATGTTCTATTTGATTGAGCAACACGGAAACACGGAAAAGCAGCACGCTCGGTGGTCCCCAAATCTGTGTCTTGCTTCCACAGTGTTTGGAGGGAAACGCCAAGGGAAAGCCCTGCCAGCCTCTGACCGCCCTCCAACCTCATGTCCAGTCACAACCTGCCACACCAAATTCTCAGCTACCGTAATCCCCAGAGTATCCGGCATCCTTTTTTTTTTTCTTTTTTTTGGGTCACACCAGGCGATGCTCAGGGGTTACTCCTGGCTCTGCACTCAGCTCCTGGCAGTGCTCGGGGGACCATATGGGATGCTGGGGATAGAACCCGGCTGGCGCAGGCCGGCGTGCAGAAGGCAAATGCCCTACCGCTGGACTACCGCTCCGGCCCCGGCTTCCTTTTTTCCGAGCTTTAATTTCCACTGCTGACCATCCCTGGGCTCCCAGACTGGTGGGAATCATTGCATCTGCGGGCCGCCTACACTCACCTCTCTCTGGATCTCTATGCCAGCTGTGACGTTGTCTCTGGAGGTCAAGGGCCCTTCTGCGAGATGCAGGTGCGGAAGCTCAAGGATGCGACACCATCCTGACCATGCAGTAAAGAGTGGCGGCCTCATGGTCCTCCAGAAGGTGCAGAAACCGCCCAGGGATACGCGGGAAAGTCAGCAACCGCGACGTTGCCCTAATCCAAACAATCTCAACCAGGGCCCACTGGGTCCGCCCTGGTCCTGGAGTCTCACCCAGGCCCCAGTGGGCCTGCCCTGGTCCTGGGGAACCTCAGCCAGGCCTAGCTGGGTCTATCAGTCAAATCCCATCTCTGACTCACGGAGAGCCACTTCCAGGTTCAAAGGTAAAACTGACCCAGAAGATGTGTGCCCAAGTGTCTTGCTGTGTAGACTGCGGGGACTGGCGAGGGTGTGGATCCCTTTCAAGTGCTCACACTCAAACCCGACGAGGAGCCACTGGAACCCCCATGCCTTCGTGTTTCCAAGTGGCATCCCCTGGAATCACAGGGCTTGGCCTGAGTCCTCCCACTGTCCCCGGGCTGCTTCTGAAGTGAACTGGATAACTAATAAAAACAAACGTGGGAAAGATTTCAAACTATTCCTGGATGCTTCAAAATCGAAAGCCTGCTGGAATTGTAAATTTGAATTTGTGAATTATTGGTGAGACTTGAAATCTAGCATCACTGAATCAGGATTAAAAATACCAGGTAGGAACCAGAGGACCAATATCCCATGTAGGGTGTTGGCACTGCACGGGGCTGACTCTGGTTGATCCCCAGTTGTGAGCCCTGAACACTGAACCAAGAGTAAGCCCTGAGCACCGCTGGGTGTAGCTCCCCAAGACAAAAAAATAAAATAAAACAAAACGGATGAGATATCCAGTAGCAAAAATCTAAAAATTTCTCCTATTGAGAGAAATTCAATTAAGATGTATAGTTCAAGAAGTATTTTTAAGACACTTATTTTTTTAAATATTTTTCCTTTTTATTGAAACACCGTACTTTACAAAGCAGAAAGGTTTTCATAATACTGTTGATAGAAAGATTCCTGCTTCTACACCGCTCCCACCACCAGTGTGCTCCCACCACCAAAGACCCTCATTTCCCACCCACCCCAGCCCCCATGCAGCTCCCTCAGCTGGCACTAATTATGTTGACTGTTAAAGCACACACAGCAGTGTTAAGTTCAAGAAGTATTTTATTGGGATTGGGGCCAGAGCGATAGCCCAGTGGGTAGGGCATTTGCCTTGCACGCGGCTGGCCTGTGCCAGCCTGGCTTCGATGATCCCCGGCATCCCATATGGTCCCCCGAGCACCGCCAGGAGTAATTCCTGAGTGCAGAGCCAGGAGAAACCCCTGAGCATCGCTGGGTGTGACCCAAAAAAGAAAAAAAAAAAAAAAGAAGTATTTTATTGGGATAAACTTTTTTCCCTTCTTACAATTCTTCCCCCATGCCACGTGGTGATTAGTAATTAGGATAGTCCATATTTCTTTCAAAAGGAATAAACACTTCCAATTCAATTAATTGTGCCATTTTTTCACGGTAGACACATTTGTTAACAAATCAATTTCTCTATTTCATAAATAAATTTAAAGCCAAAGTAAAAAATAAAAATCGACCAATTCCTGGCAGTGGCCCATAGGTGTTTACTTGCTACTGTGTATGTTTCATAGCATTATGACTAGGACTGAAATAAGAATAAAGGCAAGTCAAAACTTTAGAGATTTGTTGGGAATATATGTTCTTGACAGATGCTAGCAATACAATTATTTTTATGATTATTATTATTTTATTATTAATTCCATCTAGGCAAACTCATTTTACCAAATAGCCACAATTATATAATCCAAGAATCCCAAGATCTCATAATTATGACATCACTATAAAATAATTAATGACGCTGAGTTATCATTAAATTTCCATCCAAACTGATGTCATTGTGCTTCATTATATTATCAAGTAAAGCAGTATAAAAAAACAGAACTTGTTTTACAGGCTAAAATTTTAGAGTTGAATTCTTCACATTGTGGCTAATCTATAATGATTCTTTAATCTTAGGCTGACTTTTGCTTGACTAGACACTTCAAATCCATCTGTCTGCTTTGACTTGACATTTGCTAGGGGAATTCAAATAATTTTGATATTATTCTAGCTAAACACAGTTACTTGAGCAAACATGCTGTCAAAACCATGCACGGTATATCCCAAAGGTAAATATAAATGACTTGAGCTGTAGCTATGCCTTCATTGTCTTCTCGTGGTTTGAATAATTGTATTCAGTGTAATAAAACTGTTATATTCAATATGACTTTGAATCTTTACAGATGGAAAACACCAAACTATGAGATGACCAAAAGTATAAGTAGAAATTGTTTCTCCTGGGGATGACACAATATTAACTATATAAAAATGATGAAGGGAAATTTGTTGGTTTCTATTATGCTACATAGAAACGAAGTCTAAGCATAAAACCACTGGAAAGTTTTCACATATATTTTCTACATTACTATTCCATTTATATGTTGAATCCAGAATAGAAAGATCAATATATAAAGTAGATTCATTGTTGCTACAGCCGGAGATTTGGGTTGGAGAGGGTTAAAAGTGACTTAAGTACACGTGAATTTAGGTTTTTGGTCTGATCAAAGTGCTCTAATATCAGAATGTGGCAATGGTTACATGAATCTGTGTCAATCTGTGAAAACCACTGAATGATGCATTATGAATTCTGTGGTTAGCAAATTACAGTTTAATATGACTGTTTAAAACCTAGTTTACTGGGGCCTAGGAGACAGCGTACACTGGCTGGGCACCTGCCTGGCCTGTGTGAGGCCAGAGCTTGATTCTAGCCCCTCATGCTCTTTCTTAAGCCTCTAGCACTTATTGCCCCCAGTACCAAGAACATCTTGTGACTGTACATTCAGGAATGACCCTTGGTCAGAAAACTCCTCCTAGAGAGATTTACATGATAAACCCTAAATACCTGTAGGGCAAGCCACAATGTGTAAGAGGAGAGAGAGAGAGATACAGAGACAGAGAGAGAGAGAGAGAGAGAGAGAGAGAGAGAGAGAGAAAGAGAAAGTGCCTGCTATAGAGGCAGGCTGGGAGTGGATGAGAGGGCATGTGGGGACTCTGGTGGTGGGAATGGGGCACTGGTGGAGGGATGGTTGCTGGAACACTGCATAAGTGTTTCCCTCTGACCCACTTGTCTAATTTTGGACAATGTAACTACTAAGACCTAAATATATAAGGGAGTATTATACTCAGTATGATAGATCATGTCTGGGGAGAAGGAAAGAATTGTATTGTTAATCAAAAGCAGTAAAATATGTTTATTAATGAGCACAGTTTCTTATCTGTTTCCCAGTTTGCCACTTTTGAGCTATCTCCCCAGTCCATTGAATATATTTTTAAATACATGAATCATACCTTGACATCTGAGTCACAAAAGAATTAAACTAGAATTTAGTAATGGAAGAAATACTGGAACAGTTCTAAATAAATGGAAATTAATGTCACACATTTCTAAATAACATCTGTCTCAAAGTAGAATTTTCAGGAGAAATTAAAAAAAAATTATGGGCCAAATGGTAGTAAAATGGGCAAGGCAATTGCTTTCCATGCTTGTGACTAAGCCGGCTGCAGTCCCCAGCATCCCATATAGTTTCCAGAATCCCTACAGAACTGATCCCTCTGTGCAAAGTCAGGAGTAAGCACTGAGCACTACTGGTATGGCAACCGATAAAAAGTATTAAAAATATTTTCAGTGGCTGGAAATAGAGTTCAACGGACAGAGTATACGGAGGTGCACAGACCAGGATTGCATGTCTAGCCTACGTAGCTCCTAAACTCCACCAGAAACTGAACCCCAAGCACAGAGGCAGGAGTTGTTCCTGAGACTGCTGCTTATCACCCCTAACCTTGATGAAATGGAAACCAACTTAACCAAGTTTGAAGCAATTGCAGTAAAGGGAAATTTATGACATTATATGCATATTAGAAAAAAATATTATTTAAAATCAATAATCAAGTTACACTCAAGAAACTAAGACTATAAAATACAACTAAGTCTAGATTAAGCCAAAGAGAAAAAAAGAAAGAGAAGTCAATAGACTTAAAAATAGGAAATCAATGGAATAAAATCAACTATGCCCAAAAGCCTATTTAAAAAAGATCAATAAAATTGTAAGCCATTAGTCATAGTAATGAATAAACATGAAAGAAGGCATGCACTACTACTAATATAAGGATGACATATATCACTACAATTTCTTTATATGTTAAAATGATAATAAGGATGTAAGCCAATATAACTCAGATACAGAGATGCCAAAGCCCTCAAAAGATCATCAATGAAATCCAATGATGTATGAAAAGAATTCTATACCATAGTCAAGTAGAATTTATAATAGGTATGCAGGCTGGTTCAACACCGGAAAATCGCAACAGAATTAAAAACAGAAAAGTAATATTCATTGACTATATTTAGAGTATTAGTTCCAACAAACTATATAGATTAGAGTATTCAGTGTATGCTTAGGACAGGCTCGAACAGGTGAAGAACAAAATGAAATAAGTGTTGTCCTTAGATGCAGTGGTGGTGGGTTCGGGGTTATCTAGTTGTAACCCACTAAGCTCCAGAAACTCAAAGTGAATGCAGGGACAACATTTGGCCAGATTCACGCAGAACAACCCAGGAAAGAACTTGTGACTTTATTAAAGACATTCCCATATCTGGGCAGTAATGGTCAATGTGCCAGCTAATTAGTGCCAGCTAAGGGAGCAGACATGGGGATGGGAGGTGGGTGGGAAATGAGGGTCTTTGGTGGTGGTGGGAGCATACTGGTGGTGGGATTGGTGCTGAGCGATGATTCTCTCTAACAACTGTATTGTGAAAAACTTTGTACTTTGCAAACCATGGTATTTAAATGAAATTAAAATAAAAAATAAATAAATAAAACAAAACCAAAAAAGAGAAAAAGTAAAGTTAAAAGACACAGAAGGAAAGGATTTGACAAAATTCAGCATGTGGTGATGACAAAGACCTTATGTAAATGAGGAAAGCAAGAAAATTTCTCTCCTTGATAAAGACTCAAGGATCCACATTAAATTCATACTTATTTGAGAGATAGAAACTTCACCTTTCCCTCTAAGATTAGTGACAAGACTTCAGTGTCCCTCTCAAAATTCCTTTCAACACCATAGAAAAGTTGAAACTAATATAGTAAATAAAATGTAGAAAACAGAATATAAGCATAAATTGGGAAGAACAAAGTTCTTTGCAAATGTCATGAAAATCTATGTATAAAATATGGAAGAATCAACCCAGAAAATCTTTGGGAGTTTTTAATGTTTATCTCAATGTGTAACGCTATTGAAAGTCTGGCCAAAAGCCAGAATATATTATATATCATATATATATAATATATTATATATATTATATGTATATATTATATCACTGTATCACTGTCTTCCCATAGATCATCAATTTATGATGTATATTATATATCATATTCTATATATAAAATATATATAATATATTATATAATATACATAAATACAATAAGCTAGATTGAAACTAATAACAAATACTTTTAATTCCAAAATAAATACTTCCAAATAAAGCTAACAAAGTATGCACAAGTTTATTGTGAAAACAACCTATAAATCTCTAAATGAAGAATTTTATTTCATCACTGTATAGCAAAATTTAATTTTGACAAGGTCTTCTCAAATTGATCTAAGATTAAATTATATAAAACACCTGACAAGTTATTTTAAGATTATCAACAAGTTGATTCTAAAATCTGTATATAGACCTGAAAATAAACCACATGATATTTAGGAACAAAGTTAGAGGATTAATATTACTCAGTTTCAAGACATTAAAAAACTTGAGAAAGCAAGACAATGTGAATGCTTTCTTAAAAAAATGATGAATATAATAAAATACAGTTTTCAGAAACAGACCACATAGATTGAAGAGATATCTATTCGAAAACAAGAAAAAAATTAAAGGAAGGCAACACAAGAAATACCAAATATACCTGTTACTATATATACTTATTACTTCAGGATCAGTATGCAGAAGCTTTCACAACTCAAACCAATATCATACTTTTAATTGTTTCTATTTTATTATACCCTGTGAGATACACAATTACAGAGCTGATCACGATTGAGTCTCAGTCATACAATGTCACTGCGCCCATCCCTCCACCAGTGCATATTTCCCACCACCAATGTCCCCAGGTTCCCTCCTCCCTCCCGCATACTGTCTCTATGGCAGACACTTTGGCTCTCTCTCTCTCTCTCTCTCTCTCTCTCTCTCTCTCTCTCTCTCTCTCTCGGCACATCAATATCTTAATGCTCAACCACTGGTTACAGACAGCAGCCTCTGCTCAGCACTAGGTTACACGGTCAGGGTCCTTGACCCTGTCCCTCTACAAGAGCAAAAGCAAATGTTGGGTGAATGGCCCCTTGCCTTCAGCCACGTTCCCTAGTCTTGGTGCTAAAGTCACTGGTGTGTTTCTAGAAATTGGTAAGTGAGAGATTCTTCACATTTCAAGTTTCCAGAAGCTCTACCATAGAGTGATGGAGCTGCAGCTGAAGTACAAGCCCACCCAGCTGAGCAGGCTTCCCAGAGCTACAAACCTTCACCGTTCAAAATGGACCAGGGACCAGGAAAAGAAACTGTGCTTCCCTGAACAAAAATATGTAAACATCAAGACAGTTAAATACTATAGACACGAAACACTTTGTTTCATATAAATTTAATGACAATGGGAAGAAAACTGAACCTTAGATACCCAGCAACTACCAGGTTTAGCAAACTGTTATTCCTAGATTACTCTGATTAAAAAAGAACAACAACAGAATGCCACAAAAGTAGCAAACTATAAAAATTCATGTTTTAGAGATCCTGGCAAAAACAATTTTTAGCAAAGTACAAATATTTAAAGCATCCCTTTCTTTAATTTTGTAATTCCTTACCGTGGAACAACCAGGATGTCAATTCTGTTTTAAATGAACAGAATTGATCACGGAGCAAGAGAACAAAATTTGAATTACATAATTCTTAATTTGACAAAAAATTCCTTAAACAATGGGAATACTAAAAGGGGATGGCAGGAACCTGAGGGAATGTTAGAGGTGGATACATACACATTACGATAATGAGAAATTACTACATACATATATGAGTCACCCACTTCAGAACACTGACACCGTTAAAGGCTGGTGAATAAGATGTGGTACCGAAATGGGAACTCCCGAAGATCTCTGCAGTCACTTTGTCTTTAAACAGCCTTGATTTATAGCAACTAATTTAATATTTAAAATTCTGTAATTTTGTAAACCAGAAATGATAGTGATATTAGAGATTGTAAAAATGTGAATGAGTGAGTTTATGAATAGTACTAAAAATCTGACCAAATTAAAGTCTGAGGAACATCAGCCACGATCTGAATCACTTACTTTTACTTCTCTGTGTTCATGCACCAAAACTTTCCTTTGCAAATTGGAATCTACAGACTGTCCTCTTTTATGTCTAAAGTCATCTCAGACACTAGCACACAGAGTCCTTACCTCAAAGTGTTCATACTCATTACATATGACAATGCTAATAAATATACCCTATAATTCTCACAATTCAGAAAGATGAGAAAATTCCATTGAATAGAATGGTCAGAAAGTACCTTTAGGAAATTATTTGCTATTTATCAGAGACTGATTCAGATGTTATTCAAATAGTTCCTGCCTTGCTTGAGCATATTTCCCAGATATTTTAATAAAGGGAAACATAAGAGAGGTATAATTAATGCCATAATTTGAAAAATATGCAATCTCTATTTCATCGTGCAATTATAAAATGCATTCCAATTGAATTTGAATCAAATTAAAAATCAAAATATGAGAGCTGAAGACATAAAATATGTAACAAATATCTCACTCTTCTCATTTCCAATATAGACTATGCTGTCTTTACTACTAAGTAAATTGGACTCACTAACAGTAATCAATAGAAGATATGTACAACCTAGCTATAAGAATATAAGACCAAATACAAGAATACTAATAGGCCAACATTAAAAATAATAATTAAGAAATCATTGAGAATAAAATATAAAAACGATGTGTATTTCATCCTTTTTAATTAAAATACTAACAGAGGTCCCCCTGTGAACCTTAGATGCGTTGGTTTCATGCCTCATGTGATAAGCGCCTGCAGGGGCATTCCCAGAGATGCTGGGGCCATGCAGTGCCAGGGATGAAAGTCAGGCCTTGCATATGCTAGTAATGGTCTGAACTACTTGAGCCACATCTGGCTCAACTTCCTCCTAATTTTAAGAGATAAGAATATGCTTAATTTTACTTTGAGAATTTTATGATTTTATGACCCCGTTTGATACGTAGTTATTTTTACGTTTCATAATTATTTGGCAGATAGATTTCTAAAATATGAAATCAATTATGCACATGATGAAAAGAGTTGAATCTACCTATATAGATGAATATACAATCCTTTATGTGGCTCAGATATAATGTAATTTGGACATTTATTCAAGGGAGATGCTGATTTAATACATTTACTTGATCATTTTCATAGAAGCACAGGGGAGTTTTGTTGTTAGACTGACTAGTGACACTGTATTATTTCTGAGCTCTTGAGCTAAGGGGAATTTCATAATTCTATATGCCTCAATCTCACGTCTTAAAAATGAATACATTTATATCATATTCTATTATAATTATCAAAGTGTTCAGAGCATTACCTGATGGTTACTGATTTACATTAGTTTCAATTATTGTCTGTGTTTTATAAGGAGTCTATTGGAATCTAAATGTTATGGAATATAAACTAACATAATGTATATCATGCACTTAAAATTTCATACAAATTCCATTTCATTTAATGCATAGCTCGAGGATATTGCTCTCTATGCTGTCCACTCTATCCTGTGAATACTTCTAACATGAAGCCATTATCACTATCAGAATACTACACCTTTCACTGGGCAAATTATCAATGACACCATGCAATTTTCTTATACCTTAACTTTGCTATCTCACCTGAGACCTTGTTTGCTCCACTAACTGGTGAGCTCTTGAGGATGAGATCTTAATATGTTCTTCCTATTCTGTTATGTAGCATTCAGCTGAGGATCTTGCTTAAAGTGGGAACTCATGGTATCTTTGTATATATATACATACATATATAGTTAGCTTATTTATTAATTTTTCCTGTACTTTATTAACTATTCCACTTCCAAAATATGAAGGAAGAGTCTACACTTTCAAAAACTTATTTTTTACTTATTTTTTACTTACTTACTTTTTGTTTTCTGGGACACATTAAGAGAGCTTAGTGCAACGTGAATGGAGCTGGAGTCTATCACACTCACTCAGTGTGATAGACTGAGTTGGGGTGTGAGAGACACATACTAGGTGATCTCAGTCATTTGAGGTATAAAGTGGGACAAAAAGGGGAAAAACTATTAACCAGTAATGATAAAACCTTGATTTTAGGTTACTATAATAATTACCAAACACTAGGGGTAGGTATGGGAGGGGAAATAGATAAGATATATCGTCAGTGGTGAAGGATCATGAGCACTTTGGTGATAGCAGTTAAAATGATTGCACATCAAAACCATATACTTCAATACTAGTATAACCATATAACCCAAACTATATACATTTTTTTTGCTTTTTTGGGTCACATCCGGCTTTGCTCAGGGGTTTCTCCTGGCCCAGCACTCAGGAATTACTCCTGGCGGTGCTCGGGAACCATATGGGATGCCGGGGATCAAACCCAGGCCGGCACAGGCCAACCACGTGCAAGGCGGGTTATCGCTCCAGCCCCTATGTACAATTTTTAAAAAGGGAAACGACAGGGACAAAAATAGCATAGTATTAGTTGAAGTTTATGTAACATGCAAATCTTTAGTAGAATACATTTCAAATTCAAAAATAAGATGTTAATTTTACTACAAGAATTTGGTACATAAGCAAGTGCATAGTATTCAGTTAGTGTGGACTTTTAATACCAACTCCTTGTAAATGAGCTACCCGCAGGATTCATTTGATGGACTTTGCTCCCTATGGATTCTAGCACTACTTTGATCATTTCTAGAAATGAATCAGTATCAACAAATCACTGATGAATATGTATTTCTTTATGAATTAAGAGGAAGTAAATAATATATCATTCCCCAATTTAATTTGACAAAGAAGTATCACAGATGAACTTAAGCACTATTTGAGCAAAATTTAAAATATTTTCCTACTGAATTACCGAAGGCTGTAAAAAATGAACATTTACAATAGATCACATATAAAGGCACATTTATATATTATGTAGGGCTTTAGATACACAATTCACAAACTCTAGGGCATGGAATTGACATTGGGAAATCATTTTATACATAACTGAAATACTAGAGCAACTATCTATTATTCAGTTTAATAACATGAATTGTGCCATAACCCTAAATGTCAAAATCATAACTCAAAGTCCCGTGAATGTGACTTTCTATGTAAATAAGTTCTTTCCAGATCTCATAAAGTTAAAATGAGATCATTATATTGGGCCCTGATCCAATATAACTGGTGTCCCACTAACAGTAGATGCCAAGGTGGTTGTAAAGTAGCTGAGACATAAGTAAGTCTAAGAATTGACAGCCACCTCTAAAACCCAAAAAAGAGCAAAAGTTTGCCCTTACAGTCATCAAACAGTCTTATTATATTAATGCAAACATTGATTTTTAACTCCACTTCTATAATTATAATACATGTTCTTATTTAAAACTGTTTTACTCATAAGTTTTAACTATATATCACAACTTTTGTGCATATTTGCAGCAACACTACACCATGCCAAGACCTCTCCCCCATTATTCCAAAGTCATGTTCCCCACTTCCCCAATGACATTCTTGAACCGCAAATTTTATTCATCATATATCAGAATATTTCCCACTGGGTATCATCTCGTCACTTGCTTTGTTTCTTTATACTTCACTTATAGTGAGATTACCTAGGCTGAGTCTATCTTCTTAAGTCACTTAGTATAGCATGGTTTCCTCCACTCCATCCAAGCTGCAGAAAAAGGTAAGATTTCATCTTTTTTTCATACTGGAGTACTGCTCCAGTGGTGTGTGTGTGTGTGTGTGTGTGTGTGTGTGTGTATGTGTGTGTGTGTGTGTGTGTGTGTGTGTATGTACAAATGTCTTTTGGGCACAAAACAGATGAAAACAACGGTTTAACCAAGCGGTGAATGAGTTCTTTCTTTCAGTTTTTATCACATCCCCGAAAGTCAGCACTATTTTTTTTCTGGATCTGTGACACAGACCATTCTTAATACTGTGAGCTGATACCGCATTGTCAATTTGATTCACATTTCCCTGATAATTAGTAAGAGTGAACATTTTTTCATTTGCCTGTTGGCATTCTTCATGTTATGTTTGATAATTGCATCCTCCGTCTTGATAGATAGGACATGCAGGTGTTCGACGTCTTCCTGACTCAGTCTTGGGACTTCATAACCCTAGAAACGGATCCATTTCCTAGATTTGCCCAATGGCAGTGTAAAGCTGATCGTGGTAATCTTTCACATTCCTTTGTAGTGGTAATCTTTCACATTCCTTTGTATTTCTAAAATGTCATTTAACAATTCCCTTTCATTTCTTATATAATTTATCAGGGTTTCTCTCCTTTTTTTAAATTGTAATTCTACCTAGGGGTTTGTCTCTTACTAACTCATTAAGAAAAAACAACTCTTGGGACCTGAGCAAGACTACATTTGGTAGGGTGTTGCCTAGAACGAAGCTTAGGCAGGTTACAGTCCTGGCACCCCCTATAGTTCCCCAAGCATTTCCAGGAGAATTTCCTGAGTTTAGAGCTAGGAGTAACCCCTGAGCATGGCCGGTGTGACCCAAACACACACACACACACACACACACACACACACACAAATAGAAACAAAAAATTCTTCACTGATTATTTGTGTGTGTTTTGGTTTATATTGTTAATTTCCTCTGAGATTTTTATTATTTGGCACTTATTTTGGTCTTCCTTTTTACATTCTATTTTCTTCGTTTGTTCTTGGGTCATCAATGACAGTACTCAGGGCTTACGCCTAGCTCTGTGCTCAGGAATAATTCCTGGCAGGCTCAGCTACCAAAATACTAAAGAGCCAAGGTACCAAAATGTGGTACCAAGAATTGACCATGAATTAGCGATGTGCATGGCAAGTGAATTACCTGCTGAACCATCCCTCAGGCTACTGCTCTAATGTCTTGAGATGTGAGGTTTAGTTGTTGTTTTTTTTTTGGGGGAAGGGATCTTTTCTTATTTCCAGACAAACTCTTTCCTGTTAATTCTATAACTATATCACTTATGAAAACTTTTGCTATGTACCTTAAGTTTCATAGCTTAATTCTTCATTCTTACCTCTATTCAGTAATCATTTTTATTTTTTTTATTTGACCCAGTGTGTGTTTGGTGCTCTGCTGTTCACTTCCAGAATTTGAACATTTTTCAGTTTTCTGTTTACAGTCTACTTTCAACTTGAAAGCATGATGATCTCAGAGGGTACTTGATATGATTTGTATTTTATTGATTTATGGAGACTTATTTCCTGTTCCAGCATGCAGTCAACCCTTCAGAATTATCCATAAACACTTGAGAAGAATATGTGCTCAGATTTTGGGGGAATCAAGAGTCCTACAAATGCTGGTCAGCCCAACTCTTCTATTTCTCCCTTTGAGATAGCTGTTTCCTTATTGATGTTCATCTGTTTCATGATGAAAATATGGCATTAAAGAGTTCCACTTGCTACTGTGTTACTGTCATATGGTAGTAAAATATCTTACTGCTATTATGTTGCTGTATTTTCTTTCTGACCACCTAATAATTGTTTTACAAATTTTGATGATCATATCTGCTGCCTGTATGAAAATGTGTGTTCAATAATTCTGATGTCTATTTTATTATATAATGTCTGCCTTAATAGTCTTCTTTGAGATAGCTGCACTGACGGAGTACTTTGTATTTAGCAAATTTTTTGGGGGTGAGAGGCAGCAGATTCAGAGTGCTCAGGGATAAATCCTGAATCTGTGTTTACGATCCACTCCTTCAGGTGCTCAATGTACCTGAAATCAAATCTGGTTGGCAGTGTGCAAAGCAGAAGTGTTGCTTCTGTGCTATCTCTCCAGTCTTTTATCAAAGTTTTAATGAAAAATTTAATGGAAAATGTTACAATGGAAAAATCTGAGAAATAATTACACCCTAAAAACTTATGGGATTCATGAAAAAAATACAGAATAACATGTTCTTATAAGCAAACTATGAATGAACATCACATAAAGAGGCAATGAAATAAATAGCCTAACATTTGCATAAGTATGTAAAATATAAAGCAGTGTCTATAGGTATGTGACAATATAAATTATGTTTATATGAATGACAATATATTATAAGAATATAAGAATATTAAGAATCATGTTCTTATTCATATAAGAATATGACAATATAAGTTAATAATGTAAGTTAGAACATTTTATGAAATATATGATAAAATATAGAGCATACATAAACTGAGATATCATTAAGAAAATAGTTTTTTAACAGGAAGACAGATATAGTGATACAGTGATTAAATATAATCAGAAATTAACAGTATCATAAAAGTCATTATAAATACTCAATGAGAACTGTTGAAAGTGAAAATACAGAGATGACTGAGAAGTCTTTAGAAGTCAGGACTGAAGTCACAGAGTAACATCTCAGAGTCATCCAAGGTCAGGTAGCCCAGTGCTCAGAGAAGAAGCAATCTTTTTATTTATTTATTTATTATTTATTTATTTATTTTTGCATTTTGGTTCACACCCAGCAATGCTCAGGGGTTATTCCTGGCTCTGCACTCAGAAATTACTCCTGGCGTCATTTGGGGGACTATACGGAATGCCAGACAGTCAAATCTGCATCGGCCACATGAAAGGCAAATGCCCTACCCACTGGACTATCACTCTGGGCCCAGAAGAAGCAATCTTAAATAAACACTTTAATAATAATTATAAGACAATATTTTTAGCCAGCTAAGTTCAAAAGGCTAGGAAATATAATGAAGTAAATAAAAATTAAACAAATGTAGTTGATAATTTAGCCAGCTAAATTTAAAAGGATAGGAAATATAAAGAAGTAAATAAAAATTAAACAAATATAGTTGATAATGGAAATCCAGCAGGACAGTGCTACTGTTCAAGAAGAGAGATATCCACGACATTGGCAACTATCGCCCGATCTGCCTGTTGTCCATCATCTACAAGCTGTTCACTCGAGTCATCCTGAACAGGATTGGCAGAACAGTAAATGAAGGGTAACCATGCGAGCAAGCTGGCACCGAAAAGGATTCGCCACAATCGACCATATCCACACGGTAAACAAGCTCATTGAGGTTTGTAGGGAGTTCAAGATGCCGCTCTATCTCACGTTCATTGATTTACAGAAAGCCTTTGATTCTGTGGAGACTGAAGCAGTCATCGAAGCCCTAGCCAAACAGGGTGTTCAAACCCAATACATCAAGATCCTTCGTGAGCTGTATTACGGATTCACCATCAGAAACTCACCACTCTACAAAGAAGTGATCATTGATGTCAAAAGAAGGGTTTGGCAGGGTGATACCATTTCACTGAAACTCTTCAGCACCACCCTCAAGAACAAGAACGTCATGCGACAATTAGAATGGGAAGGAATGGGAGTCAAGATAGATGGTTGGCAACTACACCACCTATGCTTCACTGA
The DNA here is from genome assembly GCA_021461705.1 of Cryptotis parvus. Lineage (NCBI taxonomy): Eukaryota > Metazoa > Chordata > Mammalia > Eulipotyphla > Soricidae > Cryptotis > Cryptotis parvus. The sequence goes on along the minus strand of JAJIBD010006633.1, from coordinate 75,214 downwards.
TGACATTATTCTAATAACACCAAACATTAGCCTAGTAGCACAAATGCTGGCTGACTTTGACCGAGAATGTGGAAAGATAGGTCTACAGCTGAATCTCAACAAAACAATGTTCATGAAAAAAGAACTAGTTCCAGAGGCCTCATTCACTCTCAACGGAACAAACATCTCTGAATGAAGCAATTATGTTTACCTAGGTTGAGAAATCAACACGATGAACAACCTAAAACCTGAGCTGCGCAGGAGGAAGAGAGCGGCATGGAATGCCTTCAAGAACATCGAATAAAAAGCTAAAATGACAAAGAACCTCTGGATCCGGGCACATCTTTTTGACTCCACCTTTCTCCCTGCATTAACGTATGCCTCAGAGACCTGGGCCCTATGAAAGCAGGATGAGAATGCTAATCGGGTCTCCCAAAAAGGAATGAAAAGAGCTATGCTTGGAATTTCATGCCTCACTCAAGTGAAAGAAGGATTCCGCAGCTCCGACTTTTGTCGCTGTTTCAGGGACGCTGTCTCATTTGCCAAGGCATCGAAAATCAGATGGGCTGGACATGTAATGGGATTTGGAGATGACCGCTGGATTAGAGCTGTTACTGACTGGATCCCACGGGATGTCAAAAGATCACCTACAAGATGGTCAGACTTCTTCGTTAAGACACTGAATGGTTTGAGGCTCTTTGTATTCCTGATGCAAGTAGATGCCTTTGGGCTACACTGGCATGTGATATGGTCAAATGTAAATTTTATTGGCACCCATTCCAGCAAATAGATGAATAACAGATGTCAAGTGATCAAGTGAACAAGTTGATAATGATAAATATGCAACTCAAAAAAAAGCACAGTGGACCCAAGCAAAATAAAAGTAAAACTCATAATATTCTTTATAACTCATTGTTTTCTATAAAATTTATTGAAATTGGAAAATTATAATAAAATATAAGAGCTTGGGGTGATAATATAGGGGCTAAGATGTTTGTCTTACATTCAATTTGATGCTATAAACCATATACATTCCTCTTGACACCATCAGAGTCCATCACTGAGCACATTGCCAGAAGTAAGCCATGTTCACAGAGTGATGATCTACAACAACCCCAGATTTTTCATTCTACTTGAAACTGCATGAAACTCAAGAACCTTGAAATAAATTTCTGAAAGGAGATGGATGTCTCATACATGAAAAACTATGCCATTATTAAAATAAATGGAAGATACAATGTACTGTAACAAAGAATAAAACTTCATGGATTATAACAATTAGCTTTGTAGAATATGACTACTCTGACACACTTGATGCAGGCTCAGTCTCTGTCTAAATTCAAAGGGCATTTTCAGGACATATCACAGACATTACTAAAGTGTATATGACACCTCACCAAAAATGGATAGAGCCGAATCAAAAATTCACAGAAAGGACAGGCAGATGGACAATAGGTAAAAGGAAAATGAATGTTCACTATCTCTGACTATCAATAAAGTGTAATTCAAAAAGGGAATGTGAAACCACCTCACGACTATGAAGATAGCAACTATATAAAAAAAAAAAAAATGGCAAAAAATCAAGTGCTCTTTGGGACGTGGAGAAATAGTATCCTTCATTCTCTGCTGATGGCAATGCACACAATCAGACTCTGTAGGAAATGGTAGTTATTTTCCAAAAAATTCAGAATAAGGCTACATATGATGCAGGAATTCAACTTTTAGAAATAAAGATACTAAGTCAAAAAATTTCCATACATAATTATACTACAACTGTATTTTAATAATAGTCAAGGTCTAGAAACAACCAAGTACACAGACCAAGTACATGAATAAAGGTGTATATATATTTATATAATTTTATATATATACATATATATACACATCTATAGTTGTGAATTTTCTTTCATTTGATATGTTTAGACACCCAACAATTAGAAACGCACACACACAGAAAAGATCATCACTCAGCTGTTACAGGCTATAGTCATGGAACTAGAGAAGATTATGCTAAACAAAACCAGTCAGCAGGAAAGAAAAGAAGTATCAGCTGATATTTCTCATGTAAAAAACAAGGCGAGTACAATGAAATTGACCCCTGAGGAGTTGACACCAGAGAACTGAATTACCAAGGAGTATAGTGTGCAGAAATATCATACAGGCAGTGGATGAAGGATATTGGTCCTGTGATTTTGGGTGTGGTATGAGGCACTGTTACCCTAAAATATAAACCTTTCTCTTACCTCAGTACATATATTTATACCAGCTTATATATGAATATTTCCATGAGTATTATTTGAAACCATTGCATGTCACATCAGAAATATCTATAGTTGTGAATTTTCTTTTATTTGATATGCTTAGACACCCAACAATTAGCAAACTTAGAGATGATTCTGTGGCAAAGATGACTGCCATGGGGATTATCAAGAGTTTGCAAACACCAGAAAATGTTATCCTCTGTCTATGTATGTGTTATTATAGGGTGGTATGATTCTATTTCTAATATACACAAAGATGCCAAAAAAGCAAAAAGCCAGCATAGAAAATTATCTTTAAAAAATTGAAATCAGTTTAGAACAGCAAAAAAAAATGTACATGTTTATAGTAGGAACGGAAATGTTGGAAGTAAACAAGAACAAAATCTGGAAAGAACCTTGATCAAAATAAGGCTAGAAAATGGTCTTGCCAAGTAATTCGCCAACGATAAATTTAAGAAGATTCCACAATGTAAATGCAATTGGGTACCATTATTTAAAAAAAAAGGAATCGGTTTGACTGAAAAGCAAACATTTCTTTGATATATATTACTTGAAATGACACCAACATTATAAAGCATTTGCAAATTCTCAGTATTTTAAATAATTAGTAGTAGAGATAAAATGATAGATAAACATTTTAGGGAAGTAGGATATATTACATCTTCCATGGTGAGAGAACGATGCTATCCAGAATTATCCGTGACGAATCTGTTCTGTGGTTCTAACACAGAATAACTGGGAAGATTTAGTTGTTCAACTAATGGTGAAGTGCCATAAGTGTGAAACAATATTAACTAATAATCAAAACTGCAGTGGAAAAATCTAGTATCTAAGTCATCATGCCTTGATATTTTGATTTTTCTAGGCAAACAGAAGTACTCCTAGGACTGTAATACATCACCTTAGTACATAAATCCTCCATAATTTACACTGACCTTGCTAGTGGAAACAAAGTCTTTGTTGTTTTTGTCCAAGATTTACTTTGCTCTGTCAGTTGGAGAATCGATTCAGGTCAGGGGGAAAACCTCCAGACACCTATTGTGAGCCAACAGGCAAAAATTAGACCACCTGAGGTGTGAATGTCAGAGGACAAAATACTATTTGCTCTTCCAGAAAAAAATTTGCCACTGTGTAGAAAGTGTGATGCAGAGTAAGTTTGTCAAAATAAATGATTAACTTCCCAAAAGCACGAGGCCAGCACAGGAACAAAACAAGGCAAATGCAAAAGCTAGACACTGTCACACGTTTATTGATTTGTCCTGCTTCTTGTCTCAAAAAAGTCATATAAAAACAAGCATTTCTTTTGTCCTGAATGCACACTGCCACACCTCTGTGAGCCTTGCTAAATACCAACGTATTTGCTAAATACCAGTGCAGCCGCAGGAGATGCGCAACAGCGGGGTCAGCATCGGGTGTTTCTGAAGCTGACTGATCTCATTAGAGCCTTGTGTATCAGAGAGAAAAATCTTTAGGAGATTGTTCCTCTTCACCTCATGCCCCAGACAGAGAGAAAGGCAAGCCTAGTGCACTGGAGTTCAGGAGCAATATTTTGGATGCTTGGAGGTTTCTAAGCAGTTTCCACTTCCCTGACAGAGATATTGAACCTAATAGAGTGCTCAGATGAGAGTGGAAGGTTATCCAACGCTACCTGAAAGAATCTATCACATCCGAGGTTGATCACTGCTACAGCAATTTCTTTTTCTATTTCTTCCCCATTTCTTATCACAGAGGAGTCACATTCGCTCTCTCTCTGAACTCTGCCAATGGCTGTGCTGGACGATAGCCAATCACAAGCAAAGACTCAGTCATCTCTCAAAGTGTGGGAGCTATTTAAGTTCTCATCCAGTAATTATTTTTCTAAACTGTTAGACTGGAATTTTAAATGCCCTGAAATTTAGATATTTCATAATTATTCTTTTCAACACTTTTAAAAACAAAAACATTTATACTTAATCTAACTCTTCTAAGGCTTCAAATTTAATCATAAAAACTTCCATTCCCTCCTCCCTCTGTCTATTTATATAGACACTCACCTATGCAGAAAACACTATTTTGTTTATTTAACTATAATAAAGATGCCCCAGCTCTTTCTCTGTACTGCTCTTCTAAAGTCAAATGCTCAGAGCATTCTCTGATTGAGAAAAACAAAATACTAACAATCCATTCAGCTCACACACTTTTTTTTTTTTGGGTCACACCCGGCAATGCTCAGGGATTACTCCTGGCTCTGCACTCAGGAATTACTCCTGGGGGTGCTCGGGGACCATATGGGATGCCGGGGTCGAACCCAGGCCGGCATGGGCCAGCCGCGTGCAAGGCAAATGCCCTACCCACTGGGCCATCGCTCCAGCCCCTCACACAAATATTTTTTAATGAGCTGTTTGGAATGAATGTGATCCTTCTTACAAAAAGCTATATAAGTATACATAAGATCTCATGTTAGACCCAGATTAGAAAGTGAAGTCATTCACTTTACAGCTGATTCATAAACACCTAGAACAAGTGATAAAATGTATCTGAAGGTTAAATAAGGCAGATTTCATTCTCATGTGATAATTCCCTTTATGTTCTCAAAGGTTTTATTAATTACAATTTTCTCACTAAATTATTTTTATTTCAGAAGATAGAAAGTAACTATTCCTAAATAGTTCTAAATCTGTTCTATTATGAAAATATTAATTAAGAATATTATTTTTTGTCAATATGTTATTCAGAGATGACACTTTGAACTTCATATAAACTATAGTTTTTTAACCATAAATTTGTTTTTTATTAATCCTGGATTTGATAAAAGTGAATAAAATTGAATCTAAGGAAATGCATTTAAATACATGAAAGTATATAGCTGTTGGTTTCCAACAGAGGCCCAAAACTATCTTGCTATGACATATTGACTGTTCAGGAACAGCAGCAGAGAATGGCTGTTTCATTCTCCCTTTGGGACATACCCTTGAAAAACTTCTGGCTAAAGGAAACAAATTCAATTTTTATAAGCAGAAAAATAAATAAAGTAATACATAAAAATAGAGAAATATAAGGACAAAAAGGGAAAGAAAATTTTATACACTAAAATTCTGATTATTCATAAACTTGCATTTGAATAGAAAATAATAAAAAGAAATAATGCTTTTTTTTTTTTTTTTTTTGCTTTTTGGGTTACACCCAGCCATGCTCAGGGGTTACTCCTGGCTCTGCGCTCAGGAATCACTCCAGGCACTGAGTGAGGGACCATATGGGATGCCGAGGATCGAACCCGGGTTAGCTGCATGCAAGGCAAACGCCCTACCCACTGGACTATCACTCCGACCCCAGAAATGATTGCTTTTAAAACATAAACTTTATTCACTAAAATTAAAGAATCTTGTAAAAATATTTAAAAAGTTACCCAGTAAACTCTCAGTTATCCCAAAAACTAGTAACAATTATGGACCTCAATTCCATGGCCTGAAGAATGGTTTGAGGCTTTTCCTGTCCCTGGATCAAGCAGATGCCCTTGGGTTACACTTGCTTGTGACAGAATGTATGGAGATGTTACTAGTGTCCACTCGAGCAAATCGATGAACAATGGGAAGACAATGATACAGTGATACCCAGTAAACAAAGCTACAAAACTACAAATTAAAACTATATTAACATATTTAATTAAATAGTTGGAAAATTTAAATTAACTGTTAAAGGAAGAATTTACTTTAATGCTATCAAAACATATATACTCACTGTAGGTAATCATATTTTGTAAAATGTTACCGTATGTTATGTTTACTTAGTAATATAGCAATAATTCCATTCTCAAAGAAAAATATGGAAGTACAATAATATGGAGATATAATTAATTTATGCCACACTTATGTGGCAAAATATTGTTTGGACATTAAAAATAATAATCAGAGCAAGTTTAATGGCATGGAAAATCTGATTATATAGTGTTAAGTGAATATTTTGGCAAAAAAATAATTAAAAAGAACAATGAGTTTCATTTTATTATCACATATTACAAATCTCTGCAAATGATGTAAGCAAAATGATCCTTAACTCTATTACTATGACAGTGGGAACATAATTAATGACATATATATTTATAAAGCAAAAAAACGATACTGCCCTTGTAAAAATACTTACATATTTTATGTATAAACTATTTAAGCAATGAGGCCTCAATTATTAATTACTTGAAGAATTATAGAAGGAACATATTGGTATCAAAAAGTTTAATATTTATACACTTTTCAAAAGACAATGAACAGCATTTTATAGTTGAGAAAACAGATTTATTCTGGGCATTATACTTTAATATCAATATCAATTTTACATTAATATCAAAATAATATTATTTTCTCTTGACCAAGATCATATGTGTTTTAAAAAACAAGAAGCACTTCAAGACTAAAACTTAAAAATATTTTTATTTTTGAATTTTTTAAATTTTATTAAATATTCAAAGATGTTTGTTCCTTTGAGACTGAATGGGGCCTCTGGAACTAGTTCATTTTTCATGAACATTGTTTTGTTGAATTTCAGCTGTAGACCTATCTTTCCACATTCTCAGTCGAAGTCAACCAGCATTTGTACCACTTGGCTAATGTTTGGTGTTATTAGAACAATGTCAGCGAGCGGAGTAAGTCGAGAACTCAACATGATGAATGACCTAAAACTTGAGCTGTGCAAGAGGAAGAGAGCAGCATGGAACACCTTCAAGAGCATCTAAGAAATAACTAAAAGGACAAAGAACCTCGGGCTCTGGGTACAACTCTTTGACTCCACCATTCTCCCTGCATTAACATACGCCTCAGAGACCTGGGCCCTATAAAAGCAAGATGAGAACACTATTTGGGTCTCCCAAAGAGGAATCCAAAGAGCTATGCTTGGAATATCACACCTCACTCAAGTGAAAGAAGGAATTCGAATTCTGACCTCCATCAATGACCCAGAGTTGGGGATGCTGTCTCGTTGCCAAGGCATCGAAAATCAGATAGACTGGACATGAAATGCGATTTGGAAATGACTGCTGAACTAGAGCCAAACAATGTATGACGGAAACCCGAACATGAATATCTTTTTAATCATATATCTCATGGTGGTATAATAAAATATTAAAAAAACAAGAGCAGCATATGCCTTAGTCTACATATATTTCAACAAGGAAGAAATTCGAATGGCCGAAAGACACATGAAAAAATGTTCTTCATCACTAATCATCAGAAAGATGCAAATCAAAACAACAATGAGATATCACCTCACACCACAGAGACTGGCACATATCCAGAAGAGCAAAAACAACAAGTGCTGGCATGGATGAGGGAAAAAGGGACTCTCATCCATTTTTGGTGGGAATGTCGACTGTTATAGCTTTTTTTTGGAACACAATATGGACATTCCTCCAAAGACTAGAAATTGAACTCCCATTTGACCCAGCCATACCACACCTGGGAATATGCCCTCGGAAGCCAAAAACACACAGCAGAAACACAACCCCCCACTTTTATGTTCACAGCAGCATTATTCACAATAGCAAAATCTGAAAACAACCAGAGTGCCCTAGAATCGATGACTGGATAAAGATACTTTGGTACATCTACACAATGGAATACTATGCAGCTATTAGGAAAAAGTGAAGTCATGAAATTTGTCTATAAATGGATAGGCATGGAAAGGATCATGTTGAGTGAAATTAGCCAGAAGGAGAGAGACAGATATAGAATAACTGCACTTGTTTGCATGACATAAATATATAGATACATATATATATCTATATCTATATGTAATATATACATAGTATGATACCAATATCCAAGTTCAGACAAAACATGGATCAGGTGGTCTTGTATTACCAAAAACAATTATGAACACCTTTGTAATTGTTTCACTGTGGCATAATAAAAAAATATTCTTTAAAAAAAAGTGGAATCTACCACAAGTTTCTGGGAGTTGGAGGTTGGGTGGGACAGAGCAGAGAACAATGTGCTAACAATTGTTGTAAGTGATACCAGCCTAGAACTGAGTACTGAATACAGGCAAAAAGATACACATGATAACCTCTAAATGTATGAATCGCAATCCACAATGTGTAAAAGAAGAAAGAAAGAGAGAGAGAAAGAAAATAGAAAAGAGATAAAGAACTTGGCGTAGAGGCAGTCTAGGTGAGTGGGGAGGTAATCAGGTACATTGGTGGTAGGAAATGGGCACTGGTGGAGAGATAGGTACTAAAACAATGTATGGCGGAAACCCGAACATGAATATCTTTTTTAATCATATATCTCATGGTGGTATAATAAAATATTAAAAAAAAACAAGAGCAGCATATGCCTTAGTCTACATATATTTCTGAATGAAATGCCATAATGGGGAAATAACTAAACTTTGAGACATTTCAGACAATGAAAATAATATGTTTTAGGTGTGGACTCTAAGCCTAGCTTTACAAACTTCTGGCATAAATACTCCTCAACCTTCCACACTTCTTACTCAGTTCTTGGACCGATTCTAAGATTCTGTTGGCACTGGCAATTTGCTTTTCACATACTATGCCGCTTTAAATCACATGAGAGATTAATATTTATCTGTCTGTGTCCTTCTGATGGACACCACTAAGCATGATACCCTCTATTTTCTATTCACGGAGTGGCGAACTGCATACCTATAAGAAAAAATACTGTCATTTTCTTAGTTTCGCAAGCTGGGAAATTAGTATCTATGCCTAAATCTTTTGTTATCCTGATATAAGCATGCATCATTTATTTTTCTGTGTTATGTAGGGTCTGATAATGTATCCTCATTCTCATGTGTATCTTTGACTATTTTAATTATTCTTCTATTTTATTTTTGACCCAATGGTTATTTAAGAGATATTTTAAAGTCATTTCAAATGGTTTACATTTTATTTCAAGAAATAATATCTATAAATCATTTATTATTAACACAGACCCAGCTCAATGCCTACACAGAAGGAATAATTTAACTTGTATACTTTATTTGGGAAGAATGTAGCCTGCCTTTGGCTCTCAGCTATTACTGGTGGCCAAAATGAACACTACTGTACATTGTCAAATCATACTGTTAACCATAATTATCTTAAATATTTCCCATTTTAAATGAGCATACAGATGTTAAGAGTATTTGCAAACCACAAAATTAATTAAAAACAGCATCATGAAATTTAAAAACTGCATATTGTTATGCTGGTCTGTTAATGTTTTCATATTTACATTAAATTGGAAAGGATAATTATACCTTTAGTTTAGTGACTACTTACTATAAAGTAAACATTTCCAGCTTCCCTTCACAAATATCACTCCTTTAATTAAATCACAATAATCACTCTTTTAAAATCTATTCTTACTGAGATTCTGAGATTTATAATAGTATAATGAATGCTTCCCATGAATATAATTTCAAAACCACAAATGTCTCCAGTGTATCCACCTCTATTACCTTAAGGACCTCAATACCTCTCCCTCTCAAAAATAAGAACCTCTTGGAGCTGGAGTAATAGTAAAGCAGGTAGGGTTCTTGCCTTGTATGCAGTAACCTGGTTTTGATCCCAAGCACCTGATATGGTTCCATGAAATTAAAAAATGAAAGCTCTTTGCAGAAATGTTACATCAGGCCATTTGCATAAATTCTATATCCAATAAAATAGGAACTCTTTTTCTTTTTTGGGTAATACCCAACAATTCTCAGGAGTTACTCTTGGGTCTGCACTCAGGAATTACTACTGCTAGTTCTCAAGGGACCATATACCCAGGTCAGCTGCATGCAAGGCAAATGCCCTACTTGCTGTACTATTACTCTGGTCCCACAAAAATATATATTAAACTGCATAACTTTGGACTAATATATTTTTCTGTGAACATGGAATCACTTTTTATTCCTTCATGCTAAAATTTTCAGGTTATAGTAGTCAGATAGACACAAGATATTCAAATAGTACATCAAATTATTTATGAGTTGACCCTTATCAGAGGTAGAGGTAAGTATTTTTCTTAACTCTATCTCTCTCTTAACTGTTTACTATTTCTCTTAATTTAATTCATTGTGAATTCTTGTTTCCATTGAAGTCTGGAAACTATTGACGTTAAAAATATTGAAGTATAGAAAATGACTGATGCTAGGCATATGGCAGTTCCTATACATGAAATATAATGAGAAATGGCACTTTCTAAGTTAAATATTGTATGATAATTATACCAATAGAACCCTTTTAATTTATTAGTCTCCATTTCTTATTTCCTGCTGTTGACATGATTGTCATATGAGCTGATGCTAGAACAATTTGATGAGAATGTAGAATAGTATAGGTAGAATTTGTACTAAACCTGCACAGGTTGTATTGAGAAAAGTTCTGCAGAATATTTCTTTGCAAGTCTCATAACAAATAACTACTATCCATTTTATTTTCTACTCTTTCCTAACATTGTCTAAGAAACTGCATTTGAATATAGACTCTGTCTCTCTTTGCAGCAAAGGCAGGCATGCTTACGTCACGCTTACTTGATTTTACTATTAGTAAAATCAAGATGCATTTCTTCAGGATCAATGGCAAGCTTTATAAACCATCATCAAAGATGTACATCCCTAAGTCAGAGGCTAGGTAAGACAGAAAATGGAACAGTGTGCTAACAATTGTCGAAAGTACTAATACCAACCTAAAACTGAGCATTAAATACAGGCAAAAAGATACACATGATAACCCTTTAATGTATGTTCTGTAATTCATAGACTGGAAGGGAAGGAAAAGATAAAGAGAGAGAAAGGGAAGAAATAAAGAACCTGCCATGAGGCGGGCTGGGGAGGTGGGAGGGAACCGGGGACGTTGGTGGTGGGAGATGGGCACTGGTGGAGGGACGGGTGCTGGAACACTGTATGACCAAAACCCAAATATGAACTTTTTAATTGTATATCTTTGTAATTGTATATCTCACAGTGGTATAATATAATACTTAAAAAATGTACATCCCTAGAGTCAGGTTCCTCCTCAGAAATGCAATGCAGCTGTGCACAAGTAACACTTGGCCTTCTTTGTGCCTCCGTGTGGTGTTTGGAGATTGGGAGTTCAAACATAGAAATGAAGAGAATATGCATATAATTCCTGTGAGCTAGCTCCCTACTTATCTCAGGGATTTCAAATGTTTGGTGAATACCCATGAAACCAATTCTATGAAATAAGCTAGCAAGTAGGATAAAACTCACATTCCTTAAAAACTTTGATATATTCCCCAAATAATGACATGGGATAAGACTTCTTGGATTCCCTTATGAACTAATGCTTATATTGAAATTTGGAAACTACTGAAGTTAAGAATTTACTGAAGTATAGAAAATGACTGATATAAGGCATATGACGTTTCCTATACATGAGATATAATCAACTAGCTTAGTAGATATTTATCCAAGTTTCATAGATCAGTAACATATTTTTTGGAATATTTCATTTAATTATTTATAATAAAATATGGCAAGTATTATATTTTTGTTTGGAGAATAAGATATGTGGGAATTATTCACAGTACCAAATTTTTTTAAACATTTTATTATACCACCCTGAGATATACAATTACAACGTTGTTCACACTTGGGGGTTTCGGTCACACAGTGTTCCAGCACCCCGCCCTCCACCAGTGTCCCTCAACCACCACCCAAGTCCCCAATTCCCTCCCCCTCCCACATCCAGCCTAAATGGCGGGTTCTTTTATCTCCTCTCTCTCTCCCTCTCTCTCTCCTCCTTCTCCCACACATTGTGGGTTGCACTATGTACACTTAGAAGCTATCATTTGCATTTTTTGGTCTGTATTTAATGCTCAGTTCTATGTTGGTATCAGACCTTTAGACATTTATTCACACATGTTCTCTTCTCTATCTAACCTAACCTCTGACTCCCACGTGCTTGTGGTAATTTCCACTTTTGGTAAGATCACCTGGTATATTTATGTCATGCAAATAAATGCAGTCATTCTATGTCTCTCTCTTTCCTTCTGACTAATTTCACTCAACATGATTCTTTCCATGCCCATCCATTTATAGGAAAATTTCATAACTTCATTTTTTCTGACAGCTGCATAGTATTCCATTGTTAGATGTACCACAGTCTCTTTATCCAGTCATCAGTTCTCGGCATACTGGTTGTTTCCAGGTTCTGGCTATTGTGAATAGTGCTGCTATGAAAATTAAAGTGCGGATGTAAAAAAATGAATTTGGACCTGTGTCTAACACCTTGCACAAAAATCAGATCAAAATGGATTAAAGATCTCAATATCAGACCTGATTCCATAAAGTACGTTGTAGAAAATATAGGAAAATCCCCTCCACGACATTGAAGCTAAAGACATCTTCAAAGGTGAAACACCATTAACAAAGCAACTAGAAGAAAATATAAATATATGGGACTACATGGATCTGAAGAGCTTCTGCACCTCGAAAGAAACAGTGACCAAGATAGAAAGATAGTCCACAGAATGGGAAAGAATATTCACCCAATACCCATCTGATAAGGGGTTAATATCCAGGATATATCAGGCACTGGTACAGCTCTATAAGAAAACAACAGCCAACCCCATTAGAAACTGGGGAGAAGAGATGAACAGAAACTTTGACAAGGAAGAAATTCGAATGGCCAAAAGGCATATGGAAAAATGCTCATCATCACTAATCATCAGAGAGATGCAAATCAAAATAACAATGAGATATCACCTCACACCACAGAGAATGGCCCATATCCAAAAGGGTAAAAGCAACAAGTGCTGGCGTGGATGTGGGGAAAAGGGGAATCTCATACACTGTTGGTGGAATGTCGACTTGTACAACCTTTCTGGAAAACAATATGGACATTCCTCCAAATACTAGAAATTGAGCTCCCCTTTGACGTAGCCATACCACTCCTGGGAATATACCCTGGAAAGCCAAAAACACACAGCGGAAATTCACAGTACCAAATTGCTGAAATGATGAAAATTATTTGATAAAAATCCTTGGAAAGTGGCATCTATTTACTCTTTCATTCAATACATTTTTTCAGCACTTACACTGGATGTTCATGGTAATGCAAAAAGTAATAAAAATCATAGTCATGATTTAAAAATCATTAGTTTTAAAAATAGTAAGTGAAATCTGTCATAAATATAGGTAAAAGCCAGGATGTCATTCTCTTATGATTAATTGGACATTCATTTAACATCTTGATTTACAAGGCAAATCAATGACCACTACAAAGTAGAAATGTCACCGGCAGAAATGTGCTCCTTAGTATCCAAATAAATGGCAGAAAGTTTATATTCCTAGTCAGAAATCAAACTTCAAACTATTCATTAATAAGAGAAAAAAATCATTGCATTTTCCTTATAGTTATTTTCTGTAGTGAGAACATCAATCACTTCTAATTCATTTGCATCAAAATACCCAAGGGGCACAATTAATCTAAATCATCAAGAACTGTTCTGGAAATGTCACTTAATAAAGTAATGCCTTCTAATAGTTTCATAATGATCTAAAATATTAAAATATTGTTTTGTTATTTTCCTTGCTCATATTAAGCCTACTCATAGCAGTTTGTGCAACTCTAAATCTGTACAAAATATAATGCATCGATTATTTACAGTGACTTTAGAAGCACACACAAAAGGAATTACAGATGGTTTATATTATGTCTAAAATAACACAAATCAGTCTGTACTAGTGAAATTAAAAGAATGAAGACTATGTATGGATAAAAGTGTCATAAATTAAATTAAGGATTTTTGAAAATGTTCATGTAGTGATATGGGAGAAACAGCATTCAGAATACTTATAAAATTATTATATCACGCTGTGCTAGACATTACAAGCTGTTCATGATTGGGTTTCAGTCGTACAGTATCCCAGCACCTTGCCTCAACCAGAGTACATTTCCCACTACTAATGACCCCAATTCCCCTACCAGTCCCCCGCATGCCTCTATGGCTGATAATTTCTTTTCTCTCTCTCTCTCTCTCTCTCTCTCTCTCTCTCTCTCTCTTTCTCTTTCTCTCTTCTTTTGGACATTATCGTTTAGAGTACACATACTGAGGGGTTATCATGTGTAACCCTACTTTCAATACTCAGTTTAGTCTAAAATTTCTATTTACAACTTAATATTGGCAAACTGGTCGCTTCCCTATCTTACTTAACCTCTGTCCTCCACACAGTTGTGGTAGATTCCAACCGTTGACAAATCCTCATGACCTTATATAAAATCCATGGCTTTTATATATGCAAGTAATGAAACAGAAAAGTATGCATTTCACAATTGTCACTTGTCACTTGTCTTCCCATTGTTCATAAATTTGCTCGAGTGGGTGCCAGTAAGGTCTCCATTTGTTGGGAATGAGGCTCATATTGAATACACCACAGGTAGCTTGCCAGGCTCTGCCGTAGCTCTGGGTTCATCCCAGCCAGTCATAATTGAACCTCAAAAGGAACTATGAGTCAGTTTAACAAAAGAGGTGAAAAATTAAAGAAAATTATAAATCACAGCCACAGAAGTAAGAGGACACAAGAAATGGAAGCACAGCCCCGGGCAAAGTATTAGGCAGATTCAGTTCAATCCCTATAAAAATACCCATAGCTAATTTTAAAGATCTAGTTCAACACTCTTGATATTTCTACAGTATAACAAAATAGCTAAAAAATTCCAAGAGTTAAAGAAGATGTGGGACATTTTATCCATTTTAATTAATACTATAATGCTGTTGTAATCAAAGCAGTTTGATACTGGAACAGGACAGAGTCTTTGTCCAATGGAATGGGATTGTAAGACCCAAGATACATTCTCAGGTATATGGACAGCTAATCTTCTATAAGTAGCAAAAATACATAGCAAAATATGAAATGGACCATGAAAAGTAGAAAAATATGAAATGGAGCATGAAAAGTCTCTTCAACAAATGGTGCTGAGAAAATAGATCAGTTACATGCAAAAATATAAATCCAGAGGCCAGAAAGATATTATAGTGGGAAGGGTACTGTCCTGATTCAATCCCCAGCATCACAACATCACAATATGATTTCCTGAGCACTGTCACAAGTAATTCCTGAGTGAAGAGCCAGGAGTAACTCTGAGAATTTTGAGGTGTGGCCCAAAAACCAAAAAGATATATATATACTTTTTGGTTTTTGGGCCACACCTAAACTAATATATATATGTATATATATTAGTATATACATCTATATACATATATATGCATATACATAATATATATACATATATGTATATATATTATGTTCGGATATAGTACATATATAGTATATATATATATCTTTTTTTAGTTTTTTGGGCCACACATCAAACTAAATATACATATATATGTATATATATTATGTATATACATATATACATATGTATGTATATACATAATATATACATATATATGCATATATATTATGTCCGTATAATAGTACACATATATAAATATATATACACAAATATACATATATATGACCTTGTCTATATTAAGACATATACACATTTGTAAATCACAGTTTATATATATGAACCCTCAGACCCCTTTCTTTTTTAGTTTTTTAATTTTTTTTGGCTTTTTTGGGTCACATCCAGCAATGCTCAGGGACTACTCCTGGCTCTACACTCAGGAATTACTCCCTGGCGGTGCTCAGGGGACCATATGGGATGCCAGAAATCTAACCCAGGCCAGCACAAGCCGGCGCGTGCAAAGGCAAAGTCCTTACCCGCTGGGTTATTGCTCCAGCCCATATCCCGTTCTAACACTATTTGCAAGTCAAATCAAAGTACATCAATGAACTTAATTACATATCAAAATCTATGAGGTATACTGAGCAGAATGTAGGTAAATTTCTTGACGACATTGTATTTTTGTGATGCTTTCAATGATTCAATGCCATTGGAAAGCAAATGAAGTGAAAATGAAGAAAAGGGCTCCATCAAACTAAGAAGCTTCTGCACTACAAAATAAATGATAATCCAGAAGACACCCCACAATTTTCAAAAAAAATTCCCACCACTCATTCTACAAAGGGTTAATATCATATATATATATATATATATATACATATATATATAAAACATATACACACAGAACTAGTAGAAGTTCACAAATACAATTAATCTACCATTAAAAATGGGGGAGGTAGAGATGAACAGAAACTTCTTAAATGAAGACATATAGATAACCAAAAGGTTTTTGAAAAATTCTCTGCATCGCTCATATCAGGGAAATGCAAGTCAAAACAGCAATGAGATATCAACTCACACCAGTAAGATTAGCACACACCACCAAAATTCAAAGTGTTGGCACAAATACTGTGAAAAGGAACCCTCATACATTGCTGGCGGGAATGTCAAGCGATCCAGTTATTTGGATGACATTATTGACAGTGCTAAAAAACTAGGAAACTACCTCCTATATGATCTAGAAATTCCTCTTGGCATTTACCCGATGGACCCCAAAATTTTTTCAGGAAAGACTTTTGCACTCCTATGTTCATTGCATCACTGTTCACAATAGCCAAAATGTGAAAACAACATGTCCAAGAACAGACAAGGGTATAAAGAAATTATGCTACATGTCAATATGGAAGGATGAAACCACAAATTTTCTGATATGGTTTTGGACATTATCATGTCAAGTGAAGATAGAAGTAGAGGGTAGATATTTAATTCTCTCAAATGTGGCATATAAAAAACACAATAAGGAACAACAAATGTCCCGAGGCAACAGGAATTGAGAACTGGCCTTCAGTAGGAAGCTCACCCCTGTAGGGAACGTGGGTCTACGGGATACTGGGACCAAGGTGTCAGAAAGCTGGTCCCCAGTGGATGGTGTGGTGGTGGGATATTCAGGCATGAAATTTTGCCATTAGCACTACTGTAAATAACAGAGCACCAATAAAATATAGATATTTTTAAAATGTGAAAAAACTACCCAAAAAAAGTATCCCATGCTTTAGAGAAAGGTTGTTTTAAATGATTTTCGTAGACACAGAAATAAGTAAAGCAGCTCAAGAATTCCACCAGAAGGCAGAGTTTTGCCTTCAATTAGACACATCCAGCTAATATGATGAAGCCACAACAAAAGATCTTATTTCAAAGCCAGGATAATTTAAGCAAAAAATATGTTGCAATAACTCATGCAAAGTATTTTAATCAGTGTTAAAAGAAAGGCTAAGAAGGAGGGTAGGTAAAGAATATCTTAAATTTTTCAGAATGTCACAGAAGCATGAATTAGATACATACTTAGTCATGCAGTTTCTTTTTACTTCAGCTATAAGCAATGAGAATTCCAGGAAAACTAACTTTATGCAACATCATAATGTGTATATACATCCTTTTCAAAAATTAGTGCATAAAATTAAAATTATGGGGGAAACAAAATTAAAGAATATTAGAAAAATAGGATTGAATCAAATGAAATGGCTTATGCATAGCAAAAGAAAAGATTATTAAACTGTAACCTTTCTACTAAATCACTTGTCTCACTTGTCTTCCTGTTGTTCATCCCATTGCTCGAGCGGGTGCCAATAATGTCTCCGTTTGTTGGGAATGAGGTCCATTATTCTTACTGTTTTTGGCATAGCAAATACACCACGGGTAGCTTTCCAGGCTCTACCGTGGCTCTGGGTTCATCCCACGGGACCCAGTCTTTTTCTATGTCAGACCATCAACCATCCAGGGCCCCTGGGGCAGAGCCCTGGGTGTAAACCAGCCTGTTTCCTGCCTGCCACCTGCCCACAGAGCTGGGCCCTGCAGCCACACCTCGACGGGCAGATACTATAATTATGAGACAATATTTGTCATGAAGTAAGATGCTCCAGCACCAATAACACATTCTTGTTATTCTTAACTCTTGAATTCTTAAAGAATAAATTCTTAAAGAATAATAAAACTCTTAAATTCTTAAAGAATAAGAGCTATTCTTAACTCTTAAATTCTGCTAGTCATAGCTTTCAGTGAAGGCTACTATAGATACTCTGATATAAAATAAGATACATTATATATTTTATGAGATCATTTACACAATTGCTAATATAAAAAGGACTCAAAGCAGAAAAGCTATAAAATTGTGATACAGAGGTTCATGAAACCAGCATTTCAATTTACTCAAGGAATTAGAATCCTGTTCCTTTAAGAGTGAGGTACAAAAGAGAAAATGTAAAAGTTTAACAATACAAGAGTACAGCAATATATCTCCAAAAATAACAGATTAAGCTATGCATGTTGCATCTACTCTGATGTGCTAAAATATCAAGCATGGGATATCTTTAATAAATTTCTGCTGTTTTCTGGAAAGGAAATACTTTAAACTAGAATGTTTTGTTCCCTTATTTGCAAATCACAATCTCAAATTATAGGTAAGGGAAGGAAAAGAGAAAGAGAGAGAAAGGGAAAGAAATAAAGAACCTGCCATGGAGGTGGGCTGGGGAAGGGGGAGGGAACCGGGGACGTTGGTGGTGGGAGATGGGCACTGGTGGAGGGACGGGTGCTGGAACACTGTACGACCAAAACCCAAATATGAACTTTTAATTGTATATCTTTTTATTTGTATATCTCACGGTGGTATAATAAAATACTTAAAAAATTATAGGTAAAAGATAGCAGTGCGGTAACTTTTCATACTCTAAAAACTCACATCCTTTCTAAAGTTCATCTGAAATTTTCCTGTAATCAGCCACTCTGCACTCTCCATCACTGCTGTCTCCATTTTAGAAAGGACTGGACCAGGCATTCAGTGAGACGTTAATCTAACTACTATAAAACTTTATCCCAAACATATAATAGCCTAAGTATTCTGCAATGGGCAGGGTTCATTCTACTAAATAGGAGAAATTATTCCATAGCATACGTCTGAAAAGGGTTAATGTTCAAGATATATAAGGTTTTCATAATGCCAAAACAACAAAAATAACTCCATCAATAAAAGAGGGAAAAGTTAAAACAGATACTTTACCAAGGAAAGCACAGGTATATTAAAAAAAACAGAATCATTTATTTTCAGGAAAACAAATATTGAAATGAAAAAAACAGTCATGTAAAAAAAAACTAGAGAGAGCAAGTGTTAGTATGGATCTGAAGAAATAGGGATATCCTGGTACAATCTTTGAGGGGATGCAATTGGTTCAGTTTCAGTGTAAAATAGTATGAATGATTTTAAGAAAAATAAAAATATCATTTGAATAATCAAGTGCATGCCTGGGTTTACATTTAAAGAAAAATATATAACTTGAACTTTTGAATTATTATGCATTGTTCTCACACTGCAGTAACAGTTACCATATTTTCCAGACGTTCCTACACTAGACAAGAATGGATACCACCACGTGCCCAAGAATACATTAGTGGGTAAATGAAATCTATTACAACAACACAACAGAATACTAGTAAGCTATAAGAAAAGACATATATTGCCTTTAACAACGATATGTGAATGGACAGGAAGGGGATCACATCAAGTGAAAAAAAATGTCAGAAGGCAAAATAATGGATGACCTAATGTCTGCCTTCATATTTTGAGTGAAAATATTTCAGCTAACTTGAAAAAAATCCATGATGTTGTAAGACAACAATCATTCAACTAAATAAAAATCAGACAAATGACTACTTAAATTTTTAGATACTCTCACATACATGTGGATAGGAAAGTAAAGGGAAGTGACAAAACCAATGCAAACAAGAACTTTAGACACGGAGTACAGAGATTATGCTGATCATCGGTGGAGGAGGAATGGTGAGCCACAGAGGGCAAAGGGGGTCAATGGAGGGTGGTCAGGGGTCCCACAACTTTGCTGTGATGTGGTGTTGTATAAGTTAGGGATCCCACAACTTTGCTGTGATGTGGTGTTGTATAAGTTGAAGATATGTGAATTGTAACCCTCACACATGTAGCAGAAAAATTATGAAGATATTTGCTAATTAAGAAGTATATTATTTCCTCTATCTACATAAATATTTTTTCTTTCTATATTGTTGAGTATAATAATAAATTGTCTTTCCTGTAATAAGGTCCCTTTATAATGATATATACCCAATCTATGTAACAAAAATGCATAACAATTACCAAAAGACCATATGGAAAATGTAGTTTATAAATGGTATGCTACAGCTAAGATTTCAAAATTCCACCTGCTACAAGTTTCCTATCTTATGTCTCTTTTGCTTACAAGATCTATTTTTCACTTGTAAACTTGAGGGCATGTTCATTTAGCATTTTGACCTTGTTCTTGAAGAGATGAATGCCCAATGTAGCATACCTTTCTCTTTTATAAACTTACAATTTATACAACCTTACAGAAATGCAAAAAATAGCTTTTCATATGTTAGAAATTCAAATCATTATTTACATCCTAAATGATACTTCTTTAAGAATGTGTTTTGACCTTTTTAGTAACATGGTCAAATGCATAATTGATATATATACAAAACATTGTCTTTCATTAAGATATATCCATTTACTATTGCACTAATATGAAATATGAACCCAATATTAAAGAAAAACTAAGCATTTATACCATTAATTATTTTACATTAAAAAACTTAAAAACTCATGTGGATTATTACTTATTTAAAAATATACTACAGTGAGATATATAATTACAAAGATGTTCATAATTGGGTTTCAGTAATTCAGTGTTCTAGCTCCTTTCTTACCACCTGTGCCCATTTCCCACCACCAATGTCCCCTGATCCCTCCCACCTCCCCCAACCTGCCTCTATCACAGGTACTTCGCCTCTTCTCTCTCTCTTTCTCTCTCTCCCTTCTCTTGCATATTATTGATTATTTTAATAATAATTTATTAATTACTTGTGATACTTATTTTACATATTTATAATTTATAAATTTATAATTTATAAATATGTAAAGCATATCTAAATCTACAACTACTGGGTACTTTTTGGGTTAAAAATCACATATACTGGGAAAATTGTGTGAGTGAAAAAAAGTATTTCCTCTACATTGCTTAAAGAAGCAGATTTCTATTTTTGCCCAAGCTCATGTGATTTAGAGATACAGTTGTATAGTAAGGCTGAAAATAGCTTTAGATAGAACATATTACTTGCACAACATATTTCCCTCATGACATACCAACAGTTATTTTGCAGTGAAGATTACATGTATAGATTTGTCTTCCTAAAAAGACTAGTTCAATGCTACCAGAGCATCTGAAATATAATTGTTTCCTAAAAATGCAAACTTCACATGGTAGCAGCATCTATAGCAGCAGTGATAGCAATAGTTAACTAACTAAATGATGAAATAAGTAATGATTATGGGTGAAGTACTTTAGATATTTACAGCTAGGCAATCCTGGAGGGAATGATTTATATATGTCATTCGAAATTCTTTCTAAATGATATCGGAGGGAAATTTAATGAAAATACCTATATAAATAAACTGCTGGCTTCATCCAGACATGCTAACTAAACTGACAACTGGATTTATAAGGAACAGGGATCTGGATTTTATTTATTTCTTTTTTTAGGATAATTCTGATGAAGCTCTGAAAATATACCTCTTGAACTCTCCGCTCACCACTAATGCTTAACGGTGTCTGGTAAAGCTGAAATGAGCATCTCCCATGCCTCATCTATCCCGTTTCTGTCTACACAGGCATGCCTTATCCGTTTACACTGTCCTCTGCATCTCTCTGCCTCCTAAACTACCACATCTCCAGAACTTCCCCACTTCTCAGGCACAGTGAAATGTCTTAGTTTTGAATTAAATGTATAACATTTAAGCCTTTATTCCATCTTATATTCTAACAGCTAAAATGTGTATGATTTAATAATTAAGTGTCAGCTTAGAGTATGCTGTGATCTCTTTTAAAGACAGAGAATGAAATATTGATCCCTGTAATTTATTTATAGAAATACATTTGCTTTAGAAGCCACATCTATTTGGGTCCTGCATGAGTGTGTAATTAAATAGACTGCTTTCTTCCTCTAATCCATTTGATGTTCATTTCATTGTTCTGTCATTCTCGCAGGAAAGCATATTTTCATTGCCTCTTCTTTGGATTGAACAGAACCACAGGAAACATATTTTGGTACAAGATATCATAGACATAAGCATTTGATAATTAATTTATCCCAGTACTTAAAACTCTTTATCATACATTGTGACCATCACGAACTTCTTTGGGAGGTACAGGGTTTGAGCTCAACGTTATTTCAGGTGTAATGATTCTTGTTGGGTATTTTTATTTCTCACTGACATTATATGATTATTTCCAGATAAGACACTATAGAATGAGTATTCTACTGTGTAAAAAAGTATGTTATTAAAATAGATTTAGCTTTCATTTCTGTCCCAGTCAAAATATGTCCCCACTGCTTTAAAAATATGTGTGGGAGGCGATAGTTCAGCAGGTAGGGCTTTTGACTTGCATGCAGTCAACCTGAGTTGATCCTGGGCATCGGATAGGTCCCCTGAGCACCACCAGGAGTAATTCCTGAGTGAAAAGCTATGAGTAACCCATGAGAATTGCAGGGTGTGACCCAAAAAGCAAAATAAAGTATTCATTTATTTTGTTTTGGGTACACAAGACCATATAGGATGCCAGGGATTCAATCCACACTACCTACTGTCCTATCTTCTCCCTCCTCCTCATAGACTTTTTTTAATATTCACTTTAACTGCTGAAATTTACTTCCGCCTAAAATGAAGAAAATTCATTGAAAGGCCAATTATAGCTTTGTGTATGTGACTGTTTGTGTTTCTGGTTCACATCTGGCGTGCTTGGGGGATATTCCTAACTGTTAGCCTCAAAGGGAACTATGTGGTACCAGAAACCAATCACAGATCTATCAGCAAAGCATATGCCCTACCATGCCCAGGCGCTCCCAACAGTCTCCTTTACTATGCATATGTGATGATGGGATCCTTCACTGAGATCAAGTTTCAAAAGAGATCTGTGCAGAGGGATAGTAAAGGGAAAGTGATAAAAAGAATGTCTTGGACTATTTCAGTTGATTTAATTACTTTACACTTTTTATAATCGAAGAACTACTAAAAGCGGGTTACTGGCGCCCACTCGAGCAAATCGATGAATAACTGGATTCAAGTGATCAAGTGAAGAACTACTAAAGCATCTTCTAAGATATCACTGTATCACTGTCTTCCTGTTCATCGTCAATTTGCTGGAGGCGGGCACCAGTAACTATTTCCATATGACCTGTCTCATGCAAGTAGAGCCCAAGGGCACCTGCTTGTTCCAGGAACATAAAGAGCCTCAAACCATTCCATCAGGTCATAGGAATGAGGTCTATATTTGTTACTGGTATCTGGCATATCAAATACGACACGGGTAGCTTGCCAGGCTCTACCGTGCGGGTAGCATACTCTTGTAATCATGTCAAAATCCAGCATTTATTGTAGAACCGCGTGGCTGCAAGTGGCGCGTGAGCCGGACTGTGATACGCTGGTCTGCTGGGTGCAGTGCTGACAGGGGGAAGTCCAGATGTGGAAAATGGAGGTCCTCATTGAATGGGGGTCGTCTGACTTGTTATGAGGCTCTGCTGGGGTGGCGGGCCAGGGCTAGAACCCGCCATCTCTCCCAGGCACCTCATGAGCAGCTGGGCACAGTGAGAGCCAGTAGCAGCTCTGCCCCATGTCTGTCTCTCTAAGATAATGCATCTCTCTAAGATAATATCTCTTCTAAGATAATGCATCTATTTCCATCTTTATTTTATTATTTTACATATGAAGTAATATTCCCTGCCCCTGGCTTCCTGCAGTCTCCATACACCTGAGCCAAGTGAAGAAACCTGCCACAAAAAGCCAGTTTGCAGCTTTTTTGACAGGAAAGTCACCCCTTCTTAGGGCTTCAGGTGAAATGTTGTCAATGACACCATGCTGAGCTTCCACGTTTACCCTTCTGAGCTCATACCCTTTTATGTTCTTTCTTTTCCAACTAAATTAGCCTCATCTGATCCTGAAATCAACAAGTGTATCCCAAATTCAGGTTTCTTACACCCAATATTTAAAACATTCCACTTGCAGATAGATTCTAATCCAATCTCATCACCTTCTATATGCACATACTGATTATTGACCCTCACAGAATTGATCCATCTCATGTCCCCCCCACCTCAGAATTTATCCTGTTCCACTGGCAACACAATTTATTCTACCTTTTAGATTTTGGGGTAAACCCATTTGTGCTCACAGCTTACGCCTGACTGTGCTCAGGGATCACTTCTGGTGCCATATGAGTAACCTTATGTGCCAGTGATTGAAACTGGGTCCATAATGTGCAAGGAAGTCATCTAAGCGCTGTATT
Organism: Cryptotis parvus; assembly: GCA_021461705.1. NCBI lineage: Eukaryota > Metazoa > Chordata > Mammalia > Eulipotyphla > Soricidae > Cryptotis > Cryptotis parvus. Next base: position 50,717 of record JAJIBD010006633.1, on the reverse strand, counting down.
AAGTCTCTGGCCCTCCATTAAATTTGTTTTAATGTTTTCCTTCTCACTATCACTTGACTCCCCTAAATAGATTTACTTCTTTTTTATTATTCATATTTCTATATCAAGCACTTAACACCATCTTAGATAGATTCTATTTATTTTGGAATAAAGAAGTGAATGAACTTTCATTTCAAAATACTCTGCTGGCAGCTTTTTATTTATATAAACAATCAATAGAATGTTTATTTATATGACTATTCTATTTATAAGCACAGTAATAGCCAACTCCGTTTCCTTGTTGCTTATTTTTTGGCCTGAATATTACAATAGCATGCTTCATGTATAAAAAGTTAATGTAATACACAAGCTAAAATAAATAATAAACTTAGTTTCTATGATAGTAGAAGTTTAGCAATAAACTTAGCTCTCAGGAACTCAAGCACTCGTGACAATGACTCAGGATTTTGGCTGCATAAATAAATTCCTTGCTGCAAGTCTATATTCCGGTGAATAGTTTCCAAGATAATAAAACAGAAAATGAACAACAAACATATTGAACTAAATAAAACCAAAGAAAGGAAGGAAGAAATATAAAAAGGCAGATTCATAAGCAGCACAAATTACAAATAATTTGACAATCATATAAAATACCTAAAGATTGTGTAGAAAATGAACGATTCATCTGATTAACAACGCTGCTATTTGACCTACACATTCAATTTCATTCAACATGCTGATTTGTTAAACATTAAATCCAAGTGCTAACCTTTTCTTTGAGGCTCTGATATAAATTTAATTTGTTGAGCTATTTAATATATTTTAACATGAAAATGTATTTCATGTTTTAGATATGATGTTCATATGCAATATCAAATTAATTAAATTATATGAGGAATTAAGATCTTTGCAATGAGCAAAGCATTAGAAAATTAAAAAAGATTACTTCTGATAAAATGTTTATACGTATTTCTTTCCAGTGCATTTAGTGTATCATATAGGGTAGAAAAAAATTGGAAAAACTTTGTGAAATAACCAAGCACATCTCCCACTGAAACCTGTTAAGGTTTATATACACAAGTATAAAAGGACAGTATTTGCCCCTTAATGGTTTCAAGATCTAATTTACTGTACGCTAAATGCATTACATTAGCAATAATAGCCAAAACTTAATCTCAAAGGGTTAGAAGATTGGCTGAAACATTCAGAATTTTCTCATCCGTTCAACTCCCAAGTTTTAAACATTCTCTCTCTTTTTACTATCCCTCTCTTCAATCTTCCAATTAAAAGGCCCGTTGTTCTACTATTCCAGACTATCATGGCCACTTTATGCTACATTTAACAGTATAGTGCTTAACATAATAAATAAACTGAAGATAGAGCATATACACTCTAAGTGATTCCTTGCAATATTTTTTGTATTATCATTCAAACAAATAGAAATTGTCCTTGATGATTTGCTATCAGTAGAAGATATTAGAAAAAAATGTTGTTCCAAGACTAACACACAGGGAGTTTCCATATGTGATTTGAAACAACAATGAAGACTATATTCCCTATTCTAATGATTCAAATTGTATGTCATCATCTTTATTTCACTTGCAGAAAGAAGGGTGGGTATATGCATCTTTTTATTTTACTCCTGCTTTGGAAAGTGTTTCATGTTCTAGGACATCAATTCACCTTACATGTTCTCAGCCTTTATTTATCTATCTATCTATCTATCTATCTATCTATCTATCTATCTATCTATCTATCTATCTATCCATCCATCTATCTATTTTTTATTTATTGCTTTTTAGGTCAAACGGGGCAATTCTCAGGGGGTTACTCCTGGCTCTGCACTCAGGAATTACTCCTGGTGGTGCTCGGGAGATCATGTGGGTTTCTGGGGATAGAACCTGGGTCAGCCCTGTGCAAGGCAAACACCCTACCTGCTGTGCTATCGCTCTGGCCCCTGTTTTCAGCTTTTATAACCATTGTAATTTGCATAAAAGAAGCCTTGACTTTATCTATTATTACATATCTTTATACACATTTCTAGTCATTCTAATTTATGGAGTTTTTAGATGCAGAAGATACAACGACAAAAATATATACGATCTAAACTCCTAAAGCTCTTCCTAAACTGCAACATTATGTATGCCTGTATAATCAGATGCCTAGCATGTTAAATCTTAGGTGATCATTATTGACTATTGCCCTATATCATTGTGTAATTTGTTTTGCTTTCTGGGACACACCCAGCCGTGCTCAGAGCTTACTCCTGGTTCTGCTCACTGATCATTCCTAGCAGGACTCGGTGGACAATAAGTGGTGTAAACCCATAAGCCAATTGCAAGGCAAGCTACTTACTTGCTTTTTTACTTACTTTCTGGCCTCGCCTGTGATTACAGGAGAATAATATTGGATTATTTGTGGAATATTTTTCATAGTTTCCATTTTAAAGGAAGAGATATCTTCTTAGAGAATATAGAGTTTGAGCTAATGAAGGTCTGAAATAATTTCTATATTTCCCCACATATTTAACCAACTCTCCAAGTTCCCAAGTTCCCTAAGAGTTAACATGTGTTTCCTATACTTATGCCCTTGAGTGGCTTTGCTGAATCAGATGAGACCCAATGCTTCAAGTTCAAACATGACAGCAAAGACTTTCTGTTAAAAATAACTATGCCAAAATTTTACATCTGGCAAGTAAGACTCCTACTGGAAGGAGCAGAGAAAAAATTCTGAAATAAATTTAGAAAAAAGAAGAAATAGTGTCTGTATTAAAAATGTATTCCTCATTACTCTAAATCTCTTTATTAACCCCTACCATCTTACCAGAAATATATTCTGTATCAGCTTCCTTCAAGCCTTGGTTTGCAGACCGATTTCATCCAACAGGCCGAGAAAGGTGAACACCACTGGTCTCACTTGTGTCCTGCACCTTTTGGAGGACACAAGCCAGTTTGCAAGAGGAGTCAGAAGATTGAAGACAGGGAATACTTCAAATGCCAAAATAAAGGCTTAAATACTTTTTTGTGATAAAGATACAGCTATTTTCACTGATTTGGAGATTTTGCTGTAAAGTTAAGAGTTTGTAGAAAGAGACCAGAGACTTCAGCTGATACCTGTTCAGCGTTTTCCAGTAAGAATTCACTAACACAGATGAATACTAGGATCTCCATCACCAGAGAGAAAACAGGCTGGTGGGGCTAGAGGAAGTTGCCAGCTCATAGCAGGGCCACAGTCAAAAGGTTGTGCTTGACCACAATATTTTGTGAAATAAGTGAAAAAGGTTGCACGATAAATCTGTGTTTAACATTCTGCTTCTGAGGAATGAAGAAACCACTATTGTCAAGTGAATTCAAAGTGGCAATTTAACAGACAAAAAATTACTAATGTTTGTGAAAAGAAATGAATCCACTTATTTTATTATTTAAGTATTTAATAGTATATAAATGAACTCAAATAAAAAAGGCATTACAATAATGTCAATACAATCATGTTTTTAGAATTGTCTGCTCTTTGGTAAGATTTCCTAATTCAATATGTTTAAGTTTTAAAGATATGGTGATAATGCATATATTAACGATATTAAAGTCACTTGTAAGTTTATGTATTTATTTATTTATTTTTATACACCTGGAGTGCTCAGATCTTTCCATAGTTTTTCTCAGAGGTCACTTCTGGTGGGGTTTTGGGTACCATATGGGGCTCTGGGCACTAAACCTTGGTATACTAAGTGCCAGGCAGTGCTCTAGCCACTGTAATTATCTCTCTTCCCACTCTGTACACTCTCTTCAAGTCTCATTTACACCCAAAATTTCTCCCCTTTACTTCCTATTATATTGTCAAAACAGGAAATAAACATAGCTTAGAACAATATGGAACTATTTAGTTCTTTAATACATATTTACAGAAATTCTACTAGTCTTTGTTAGAAATAATGACAAATCTGTTTTATATTTTGCTGTTAATTGCTTTTTAATTTTATTTTAGCATTTATGGAGTTACACAACCTTCAAACATTGGAATTACATTCTAAACTACGTTTAATATATTTTCAGATATTCCAAAATTATTTTATGGTTAAAATAGAAGATAAATTATTTTTGAACTATATAGCTCCATTTATATTTTCAAGTAAATCTTTTTATTTATTTATGTATTTACGTATTAATGTATGTATGTATATATGTATGCATTTACTTATTTATTTATTTTCTTTTTGGATCACACCCGGCAATGCTCAGGGATTGCTCCTGGCTCTGCACTCAGAAATTATTCCTGGCGTAGCTTGGGGAACCATTTGGGATGCCACGAATCAAACCCAGTTGGCCTCATGCAAGGCAAATGCCCTACCTGCTGTGCTATAGCTCTAGCCCAAGTAAACCTTAAGGATTAGAAAAATGGGAATTTATCTTTGCTTAGAATCATTAAAGTCACAAACTGTTAGAATTTTAGTGTAGACACAAAATAATTTTAAAACAATCAGACAAATAAAATTTAATTTTCTTTATTACTTCCAGCTTTTTAACATGAAGATTTTCAACTTAATTAAATGTTGGAGTATTTATATAGAAATAGTACCAACTTTTCAAGCAGTACAAGTAACTTATATAGGGTGGTAACAATTTTTCTACCCAGAACTAATATAGGTGATCTAAAATTTTTCTACCCAGAACTTTTTTTCATCTGTTCTATGACACTTGTAAGGAAGAAGTATTGAGTACCTAAGTATTGTATAGATATGTCTTCTTTTCTCTGATAGGTAGAAACCCTTCAGATTTCTTTCCTGTGTCTGTTCCCTTTATGCTCCTCGAGGTGTGGCAGCGGTGCCTGGCTGTATGGGTAGGTGGAAGACAGGAGATAGGCTTGTCTACACCCAGGGTATGCCCTGTGGGCCCTGGATGGTTGATGGTCTGACATAGACCATCCCCCTGGGATGAACCCAGAGCCATGGCAGAGCCTGGCAAGCTACCCATAGTGTATTTGATATGTCAGAAACTGTAAAAATAATGGACCTCATTCCCAGCAAATGGAGACATTACTGGTGCCCGCTTGAGCAAATCGAAGAACAATGGGAAGACAAGTGATACAAGTCTGTTCCCTTATTGATAAGGATTTGGACTTCAAATCTTGCCAAAAGCAAAACTATTTTTGATTTAAACAGATCTAAAATTTCAGGATCAGTATAACCCAGGCTGTCATAGAATACTATTTGGATATTGTTTTTGTTATATCAGTCTTATCTAATAGCATATTCCAATGATTTTCCTATTTTAATTTCAAGAATCTTCCAGTTTGTCTTTCCAACACTGAATCTACCGGTTCTCTATTATTCTACACTTACACAGTTTATTTATTTATTTATTTTTTTGCTTTTGTGGGTCACAGCCGGCAATGCTCAGGGATTTCTCCTGGCTCTGCACTCAGGAATTACTCCTGGCGGTGCTCAGGGGACCATATGGGATGCCGGGATCAAACCCGGCCAGCACTGGCTGGCGCGCGTGCAAAAACACCCTACCTGCTGGACTATCGCTCCGGCCACTCATTGTTTTTAAATTATTGGGGCTCTTGGCCACACTCAGTGGTGCTCAGGTGCTTGGCTCTGTGATCAGGGGCCACTCCTTGCAGGGCTCATGGAACCGTAAGTAGTGCCAGGTATCACACCACGGTTGTGTGCAAAGCAAGTGACTTTGTGTGCAAACCAAACTATAGTTGTGTGCAGTGACTTCCTGATGCTGTCTCTCTGCCGTATCATAATTTTAATATTAAAAAGAGAACTGTAAAAATTAAACCCTTTACCTAGTAAATATTGAACAGTCTAGGGCTGAGAGAGAGTATGCCTTACATGTTCGTACCTTGCTCGTATCCAGCACCCTACACAAACCAGCAAACTTCAGCATTATACAAAGACTCTACCATAGGGGCCCCAGCTATAGGACACTTGGTTGGTCATTTGCCTGGCAGGAGGGTAATCTGGGTTTGATCCTCAGCATCCCAACCCTGCGAGGAGTAATTCCTGAGCACACAGCCAGGAGTAACCCCTGAAAAATGTTGGGAGTGCCTCGAAATGAAAAATAAATAAAAATAACCATCAGAGACTCATAGATTAATACTGTTAGGCAATTTTGATACAAAAGTTATAAATATATTGCTCCACATGTGTCAAATAACACAGCTGATTTTGCAAAATATCTTATGGAAATAACAACCCATTAGTTTTCCACAGTCACTTGAGCCGACATTAGTTGTAATCAAAAGTGCAAGCTAGCTTCTTGATATTTATTTTTCAGTGTACACATTCTAGTTAATTAATGATCATTTTTAGAATTTCAATAGAATTAATGTCAAACTTATTGGGTCCTTGACAGGAGGATTTACTTCCGTTTTAAATTTATGCAACCCTTTTTGACTAGATGGAACTCAGCAAGATTCAAAATCACACATCATAAACCCTACATTATCCTGAAACATATCATACACACTTCAACGTATCTTCATAAATCTCATTTTCAAGTTCTGACTCCTATAATTAAGCAGAGTAGGTGAGGAAGTCTTGTAGAATTACTGCTTGCTTACTTAATTTCTTTCACCTGCTCCAGCTGAAGCCCATAGGAAATCTTTTAAACGGTGGTAACAGTTTGTCATTCAGTCAAAGAAAAACAGAAAGCAGGCATTTGCCAAACTTTAAAGATCAAGAGAAAGAAACGTTCCATACATATGTGTACTGTAATACATACACCCAGATCCACGGCAGAGCCTGGCAAGCTACCTGTGGTATATTCGATATGCCAAAAACAGTAACGATAATAGACCTCATTCCCATCTAATGGAGACATTACTGGCACCTGCTCGAACAATTTGATGAACAACGGGAAGACAAGTGATACAAGTGATACAATCTGAGGTCAGGAAGCCATAATATGGAGAATAATTATTATGCAGCACCTCCATTTTGCAGATGAAAAGGCAGATTTAGGATCTGTTCATTCTGAAAAAGATGAAAGCTAGCACCAGGGACTCAGGATTTCTATCAGGATCATTTGGTATTATACTGAGATTTCCTTGATTGAAAAGTTTTGCTTCCATAACTATAGAAAAAGACTTGCAGGATAAGAACAAGAGAGAGATGATGATGGCTGATCCAAGCATGAATTTGAATTTTTCTCTTAATGTACAGCATAAACTTCTGATAATTACTGATTGAAAGTCTATTTACTATATAAAGATGAGTAAGAAGAATCGGAGACAAGAAAGAATACATACACATTCAGATTTAATCTGATGTAGGGTTTACATTACGAATTTTTTTACTTTAATAAAAGTAGTTCAAGGTCCAAGAAAACACTGTGTTCAAGTATCTTGTCTTCTTTATTAATTTCAAAGTGTACTACAATTTTAATTAACATATCTTTTCTCTCATACTTTCTCCCTTTGGAATTAATATTTCTCTATTTCCCCATACCATTTCATTCTTATGTAGATCACTATCACTATCTTCCCGTTGATCATCTATTTGCTAGATCGAGCACCAGTAATATCTCCATATGTCCTGTCTCATGCTAGTAGAACCCAAAGGCATCTGCTTGCTCCAGAAACATAAAGAGCCTCAAGCCATTATATTAGGTCATGGGAATGACCTAATATAAATGTTCACGATCACGATCTTCCCGTTAATCATCTATTTGCTAGAGCGGGCACCAGTAATATCTCAATATGTCCTGTCACATGCTGTAGAGCCAAGGGCATCGGCTTGGTACAGGAACATAAAGAGCCTCAAACCATTATATTAGGTCATGAGAATGATCTAATATAATTGTTACTGGCATTTGGCATATCAAATACAACACGAGCAGCTTGCTAGGCTTGCCGTGCGGGAGGCATACTCTATAAACACCTCCAAATAAAGCCTTTATTGATGAACCGCGCGGCCGCTGCTTTGCCGCGAGCCGGGCTGTGATGGGCTAGTCGGCTGGGTGGAGTTCTGATGAGAGGGAAGTCCAATGTGGAAAATGGCGGCGCGCATGGAGTGGGTGGGGGGGTCGTCTGGCTTGTTGTGAGGTTCTGCCGGGGTGGTGGGCCAAGGCTGGAACCCACCATGCCTCCCGACTGCCTCATGAGCGGCTGGGCACAGGGAGAGCAAGGAACCGCTCTGCCCCATGTCTGAGAGTCTCTGGACCAGCATACCTGGGCCGGATTGAGGAAGAAACTGCTCCAGGGTGGGTGTCGATGATCCAGGCTGTGATGGGCTGGTCGGCTGGGTGGAGTTCTGATGAGAGGGAAGTCCAATGTGGAAAATGGCGGCGCATGGAGTGGGTGGGGGTCGTCTGGCTTGTTGTGAGGTTCTGCCGGGGTGGTGGGCCAAGGCTGGAACCCACCATGCCTCCCGACTGCCTCATGAACGGCTGGGCACAGGGAGAGCAAGGAACCGCTCTGCCCCATGTCTGAGAGTCTCTGGTTCAGCATACCTGGGCCGGATTGAAAAAAAAAAACTGCTGCAGGGTGGGTGTCAATGATCCGGGCTGTGATAGTCTGATAGTCTGATGTAGACATTATAAGTGGTTTTTGGCATTTTGAGTCACACCAGCAATGCTAAGGGGTTACTCCTGGCTCTGCACTCAGGAATTACTCCTGCAGCACTCAGGGGACCATATGGGCTGCCGGGGATAGAACCCGGGTTGTCCACCACGCAAGGCAAATGCCAAACCCACTATCTGGGGCCATCACTCTGGCCCCAGATATTAGTACTTTTACAGCAGTACTTTAAAGTAGTCAGTAAACTGTTGTTCTCTTTAACAGTTGAATTCAATTAAACCATAAAAGATCTGTCTTGACAGATCCTTATATTGTGGATTTCATGGTTAAGTGATATATAGTAAATCTTAATCACAGTAGATGTTAAAATGTTCTTTATTATTTTTGAAACTATCTCAATGACTTATTTATTAATTTTTCCAGTTCCAGGGTCATTTCATGAGCTGGCAATCTCAATATATTAATGATGTGATAGCTAGTATTAGTGGCCTAACAGGTAATGTGAATTAAGAATGAGTTGTCCGATTTTAACATTAATACATTCTTTATTACTTCAATATAATTATATAGCTTACATGATTAATACCTAATACAGAGGGAAAACATTTATTTAAGAAAAAAGTTTAATAGAAGAAATTCCCTCAAATTAATCTCTTTTGCCTTTTTTTAGCAGATTTCCTATATTTTTAACAGAATAATTTGTAAAGCACCCAAAATGCTCATGTTTACATGTATATTTAATAAAAAACAAAATCAATATGTAGACAGTGCTATGTTGAGTGAAAAATACAACATAAGACATACATTTTGACATTTTCTGAAGTTCTAATGAACATGACAAAAACATGAGAGAACGTCTCCCAATATTCTGGGTTAAGTAGACCCATTTTTTGGCTTTTGGCCCACACCCAGCTCAGGACTCACTCCTGATTCTCCCTCAGGTAAGGCAGGTTTCCAGCAGTAATTTTCATTTCCTCAAAGTTTTCATGAGCTAGAAATGAATAGGCAATAGGACACCTTTCTTAACCTGGGCTTCTGTTTTTAGAAAGTCTTGATTACCATTTCGATTTTCATGATCGTATTAGACCATTTAACATTTTATATTTCTTTCTGATTCATTGCTAAGAGGGTACCACATACTGAAAAATCATGTTTCTTCTAGATGTTTCGATTCAGGGCCACAGAGTTCCCTGTAGTATGTATTTTCTAAAGTGCCTGGTGTAACTTTTCCCTTTTGCTTCTCTGCATTCCAACTCATTTAGTCTAAATGAGTCTACCTAAGATTTTGTAATTTTATTTTTTTCATTCACAGTATCATAGATCTTTTGTTCTTTCACTGCTTCCTAAAAATTTCTATATTATTTCAGTTCTCAGTATTATTTCCTTCCTTCTACTGATTTCAATTTTTTAGTTCCTTAACAAGGTTAGATGATTTAATTGAACATTTTCATGGTTTTTGACAGAAAAGGATATTATTATGTTCATCCTCATTAGCACTCCTTCCTCTGTGTTCAATATGTGTGATTGTTCATTTAACCATTCTTGTTTATTTCCTAATATTATTTTTTTCTTTCTTTTCCTCATCGACCCAGTAAATTAATAAATTAATTCAATATCTATATATGACATAAACACTCACCAAAATGGCAGAGGGGTGTGGAAAAGAAGAAACTTTTTTAAAAGACTATAAAGACCATATACAATAAGCACATTGATGTAATAAATTCATACTTAAAAAATTCCTCATATATAATATATACGTATATATACACATATATATATTTTTTTTTGCTTTTTTGGGTAATACCCGGCAATGCTCAGGGGTTACTCCTGGCTCTTTGGTCAGGAATTACTCCTGGCAGTGCTCAGGGGACCATATGTGATGCCTGCTATCGAACCTGAATTGGCCGTGTGCAAGGCAAATGCCCTAACCGCTGGGCTATCTCTCTGGCCCCTATACATATTTTTGTATATATACATGTATTTTGTATATATATATATATATATACATATATTTTGTACATATTTTTGTATATATACATATTCATTTTTCAACATAATGGTGGAAGTTATAACCACAACTTGGCAGTAAAAATACATGAAAAGTATTAGAACTGGAAAAGTTGAATAATCTCTATTTGATAATGACATGGTAGTATACAAGAACAGTTAAGAATCCACCAAACATATTAGAAAAATACATACAAATGGTATGTCACAATGTCAATGAATAAAATTATTTGCATTTTTATACAAAATTAATTAGAAGAGAGTGAAAATAAGTGTATTTAAATTGCGTAAAATATTAAATACCTAAGTAATCCACTTTAAAAAAAGAAAGACATGAATTACAATATATAAATCATGAAAATATATAGAAGAAAATACAAAAAAAAATAACAGTAGTGTCATTATATAAATGATAATAAAAGAACTAATAATAATGAAAAATCCTAATGACAAATGATATAAATGATGATAATAATACTATCATAAATGAAAATGTAGCAAAGTGAAAAGAAACAACAGAGCAGTGTGGACTTAAAAGGGACACTGGACACTGAAACCAATGAGAAACAAGCAGAATACAGCATACCACAGGATCTGAAACAACATTCCAAAGCCTTGTGTAGGGTTGGGAATTACTACAGCAGGTAGAATGCTTGCCTTGCATGCGGCTGAACTGAGTTTAATACTTGGCACCTCATGCTGTCAAACAAGCACCTCCAGGAATGATCCCTGACACACCACATATGATCCCTTGGAACTGCCAAGAATAATCCCTGAGCACAGAGCCAGGAGTAAGCCCTGAATAGGCCAGATGTAGCTCCAAAACAAAAGTGAAGAAGCTGTTATGTAGATAGATTGTTTTGAAGTTGTTGCTTCAAACACATGTGGTGTTTAAATACACATTGGCCATACACTCCATAAGGGCCCAGGAAAGCAGGAATGAACCCATTTTCAAAGCTAAAACATCATCATGAATATACTTATTAATTTGTTTCTTCACCCAACCGCCATGTATACGATTGTCCTTATTGTGCTGCAATGTGTGCTGGGTGCAGGTAGATCTGCACACTAACATGCCACGATGCAGTCATTGTCGAGTCGCAGCTCCACTGGCATATGGATATGCCACGATGCAGTCATCGTCGACGCAGCTCCACTGGCGTATGGAAGGACAAAAGACAAATAGAAGGACCAGTGTGACCAGTACTAGACCACTGCATGCCCAAGGCCTTGGGTTAGATTCTTGCAGGAAAATTAAAAATATAGGGGCCGGAGCAATAGCCCAGCGGGTAGGGCATTTGCCTTGCACGTGGCCGGCCTATGCCAGCCAGGGTTCGATCCCCGGCATCCCATATGGTCCCCCGAGCACCGCCAGGAGTAATTCCTGAGCACAAAGCCAGGAGTAACCCCTGAGCATCGCCGGGTGTGACCCAAAAAGCAAAAAAAAAACAAAAACAAAAAAAGAAAATTAAAAATATAAAAATATGTAGATAAGCAACCGTGACTCAGATTTTAGAAGTAAATGACATAAGATAAAATATAGCTTTATTTGATTCAATATTTTCTTTTCTTCACTAGTAAGAGTTCTCAAAAACATGGGTAAAACCTGATAAATACTTGAGATCTTTGTGCTTGTTTTTGTTTCGAGCCACAACAGGTAAAGTGTTCAGGGCTGACTTCTGGCTCTGTGATTAGGGCACACTCCTGGTGGAGCTCTGGGCACCATATGAGGTGCAGGATATTGAACCCAGATGGAACGTGATGTACAAAGAAAGCGCCCAACCCACTGTGCTATCTCTCTGATCCCCTAAATAATAAGTCTTTATAGGTCATAACTGAACCATCTAGATCATTCTCACAATGGTCCAAAGCTAAGGACTTCAATCTTACACTGGAATGTTAATGAGAAAACACTAAAGCAATTTGAGGCAAAAACCCTCAGATTCTCCTTGATTTTAAGTAAGTAGGAAGCTCTTCTCCGAGCCACAAAACGGTTCTGTTGCAAAGTCAATAAATGCCATGATGAAAAGCATATATGTCGGCGCAGAAATCTCAAGAGAATGCTTTTGCATATACCGTCTTTATCAATGCAGAATGAGTAAAAACAAAAACAGGGATGTGCAAATCTTTGTTGCATCTTTTTTTTGCTCACCAGGCACAGAAAGAAAAGCCCAGAAACTTGCTACCTTGATGGGGAAAAGAGGAAATTTGTTCTGAAACTGTTTTAGGTCAGGCTTCAGAGCCCTACAGAGGAGAGCTGTAACGCATTAGTTCTTTACTCCGAAATCCACTCTCCTAGACACACACACACATTTGTGTGCAAGGGCACACACACAGTTACTGTAGGAAGAACAGGATGGGCTGTCACCAGAAAGTCAAAGACTAGTATTGCCCTTTACAAAAATCAGAGACAATTATTGCAGATATGGAAAAGATCCTTTAAAATTTGAATAACTCTAAAACAGAAGTGATCTAAGAATTAATGATTCCTGAAGTATTTTTCCGAAAACAATAGCGAGTTGATATTTCAAATGTAAAGTTTCCCTGATCATAGGTAGAGTCTGTTCTTCTAAATCTTTCATTAGAATTTGTATTACCATGAGTTTCTGAGAAGTCTTCCTCTACATAAGAGAGCTTAATTTTATTTAAAAGGGGCTGGAATGATAGTACAGTGGGTAGGGCATTTGCCTTACATCTATCCAACCCATGTTCAATTCCTGGGATTCCCTATGGTTCCACGAGCATTCCCAGGAGTAATGCCTGAGTGCAGAACCAGGTGTAACCCCTGAGCATTGTCGGGTGTGACCCAAAATGCAAAAAAAAAGTAATTTCTAAGTTAAAACTCCTAATATGGCTTTAAGAATTTTAAATAAGTAAAAGAAAAGAGTCAATGACAATCCAATATCACCATATTTTAAAGGACATTGTTATAAATGCTGCGAAATAATCACTTAACATAAATTACTTATAATGATATGTTTTTTGCTTGCTTTCTAAAATCCATATGATACACTTTCTGAGCAAAATAAATTATCTTAGGTTTTGAATAAAGTATGTTATTTAAAGTATGCATAAACCACACCTGGCTAAATGGTATTCTTGTCTGTGTTGCTTGATATTTAGCACTATAATCAAACCACATTGCAGTCTTCCCTGTTTCTGATGAGCCCTAAATGAGGCCCCATCAATCTGGCAGACTATTTCAAGAGTACAACTAAAGATGAAAAATTTTACCTTGCTTCTAAAATAAAACTCCAACCTACCAAATAGGCCCATACGAAATCAATTAAGTCAGATGAGTTAAACTTGGTCACTTTTTAAAGATAATTCCTGAGCTTTTCATTTCACCCACTGCATTTTTAATGTCTGTTATTTCTGATTGCATTAATTTTCATTTCCTTTTCCTCACTTCTGCTTTCACGTCCTCTTGCATTTTATTGGCTCTGTGTTCCATTGCTTCCTTGAGCTCCTTATACATCCTTAACATCTCCCTTCGAAATTCCTTATTGGAGAGGTTATACAGTTCATCATTATTGCTTGGCTCATCTTGGCAGGTGGCTTCACTCACAGAGCTTGATGGAATTCTTATTGCTGTACCATTATGACCGTTACAGGTTGCAACTTGAGTGTTCTGTGTGGCTGGGCAGTACAGTGGGGGTTGTTGATGGTTGTTCACCAAATATTGTAGGATATGGTATTGTGGCTAATGTACTCTGGTACTTCTATATAGGATATCCTGAAACTGACTACTTCCATGTCTGCGCAGTTTTGAGTTTTGGGGTTAGAAACCTGGGGTAGAGTGGGGTGGAGTGGGGTGGATACTGGCACCTGGGAGTGTGTTGGGTCCTGGTAGGCAGTGCTTGGGTGCTCCAGGCTGGGAACTCTTTGTCCTCTGGCTTGCCCTGTGGTTGGCAGTGGGTGTGGGCAGAGGGGATTCCAATGATCGAAACTCAAACATGAACATCTGTGTAACTGTATATATCATGGTGGTATAATAAAATATAAAAAAATAAATATTTAAGTGACAGGATTTATCTAAAAAAAGATAATTCCTGAGGTATCACCTACCCTAGCTACAAATAATTCTTAGAATTTCTCCACTGTCTAAAACTATTATTGTGAAGATTTAAAATGCAAAACTAAGAATATGAACTTCTAAAAGGCCAGTATCTGAATTATTATATACGTTAAAGAAATATGTATCAAAATAATTCTTAAACAATTTCAATTATTTTATTAAATCTTCAACTTTATCTTTCAATATGATTTGTTTATAGCAATCCTCTACATGTTAGAAATCACATCAAAACTTTTATTTCAGGGAAGGAAAGATAGTACAGGAAAAATAATACTCCCAAAACTACCAGGAGTGATTTCTGAGCTCAGAGCCAGGAGTAAACCCTGAGCACTGCTGGATGGGGCCCCAAAACTAAGCCAAAGCAAAATAAAAGCCAAACCTTTAATCTCATGAATGATCTCAACAACACAGTAATTGTCACTCTATGTCTCTCTGTGACGAGGCAAGGGTATCAGTAAACGCAAACTCTTTAAAAACACTTGTTTGTGCAAGAACTACAGCAAACAGCAGGCATTTCAGATGTTCTGATCACTGCAGACTTATATTTTAATCAATAGGGCATTTCCTTGTTTTCTATTTCCAAAGAAAATCCGAGAGGTTCAGTGTAGTATGACGTAAGAGACACTGACCTCACCCAGTCTCACAGACAGCCAATCCCGCAACAAAGTGTAACATTTCCTCTAAAAGAAACACTCAGGCTAGAGGATGGAGCTCAAAGGTTACGGTTCAATCACTGTCCCTGAACTAGTAAGGACTTGCCTTGGTTTTCATGTCAGTCATACACGCATGAGTCTGTGTGCAAGTACATACACACACTCAAACACAAAAAATAAATCCAGAAACTAGGAGATTTTTTAACTAGTACACTTCAGGGTAAACCCGGAACTGCATGGGCCAGAGCGATAGCACAGGGGGGAGGGTGTTTGCTTTGCATATGGCCGACCTGGGTTCATCTCCGGCATCCCATGTGGTCCCCGAGCACCGCCAGTAGTAATTCCTGAGTAAATGAGCCAGGAGTAACCACTGAGCATCGCTGGGTGTGACCCAAAAAGAAAAAAAACCGTTAAATGCAGAAAAATATCAGTCACACTTTCACTATGAACTTCATTTCCAATAGACTAACATCACTGAAGGTAATATATAGAACACAGAAAAGATAATTGTAAAGGGAACAAAAACTCCCAAATTCCTGTAAGGAGTGAATAGAGCCAACTCTGACGCTCCAACTTAAAAACATTCCACCTAAACAGACCAAATCCTCCAATCCTCACGTCTTAGATCCTGCAGGCCTTTTCTGAAGATACTATCAGCAAATCCCTCACGAGGGGCTCTGAGAGTCAGACTGTCTGTCCCATAGGACTCCATGCCAAGACAGAACACTAAGATTATTGTTTTTAATCAGTGTTATATGGACATGTATCAAAGAATGATTTTCCATAACCAACAGTATCATTTTATATTTCAAATACAAATCTGGAGGAAATGAACCACAAGCATAGAATCTCTCCTTCAATTAATGTTTATCAGCGATGCAATTATAGGACCAGAAAAATCAAATGGGCCAGAACTTTGGCAGCTTTCTATTAGCATTAATTGTCTCTACCATTTGGGGATACTCAGCCTCCAAGGCAGTTTCATATGATCTAACTTACCAAACAGAGTTTCTAGAACTAAAACTGAAAGGCAAAGGGATAGAGTAATAATCAAGAGAAGATGCCAGGACCTTCTCATGAAGGGTAAAGGGCTAGTAACATGATTATGTCTATGCTATAGGGAGGTGACAATTTCTGATAATTAGAAAACTGTAGTAAGTGGGTGAATGTTGGTTGTTGAAATGGGAAAGGAAGGAAGAAAAGGAAGAAATACGGAAGGCAATAAGACTTGATGACAGGCGCTAGGGTCATCTAAACAAAGGTGTACTAAGTGTTATTCTTAAGTTAATTTAAAACACACTGAAATGGAAAAAGGCACTTTACAAAATACAGAAAATGGCAAAATTTCAAAATCCAGTTGCAGCAATATATAAAATCAAATAATGAATTAATATCATGCATTACTCATTTTCAGTGACAATAACAGTGAAATTATTTTTAAAACTTGACATCTACAACAGTCCGGAAGTGAGGGAAAATTGCTGCTTAATAAAAATATTATGATTTATCGTGTTTATGATTTAAATCACTTCATGAAGATGCTTAATGCGAAAAAAAATGAAACTTTTGCAACAACTATATAGGAGAGCAAAGCCGCCTTACAAACATCAATAATTAACCAAATGTGGGACTTTTTAATACCATCCCAAATGTTCTAAGAGATATATGTTTACTTTCCTTATTTTCTGCTTAATGTTGATTTTGTAAGGTAACAATACCATCAAATGAGTAAAATGACAGCTTGGGTAATTGGCTTGATTGATTTTGATTTCCTATCCTGGAATTAATTGTTATCTACTAAAAATTATGACCATGTAAAGTGAGAAAAGGTTTTAATCAGTTATATATAAAAATCACTTTAAAACTTTGGGGTTTTGCTAAATAAAAATATGTCATATTATTTTATTCTAAATAAGAAAAGTTACCTACTAATTACGTATTAAATTTTTTTTTGTCTCTTTGGGTCACACCAGGGAGATGCTCAGGGGTTACTCCTGGCTCAGCACTCAGGAATTACTCTTGGCAGTGCTCAGGGGATCAAATGGGATGTTGGGAATCAAAACTAAGTTGGCCGCGTGCAAGGAAAATGCCCTAACCACCCCCTCCCCTTATGGAATTCTTTAGCTAACTGTATTGGGGTTCAGAAGGCATTGAGGAAATTAAGCTGTATGCTAGGCATAAGCAATCCAGGACTGACCCGGTACAACAGAGTAACACTGACAAACACTGCAGTGTGTCTGTCTAATTACTTATTTATACCAAATGCATAATTCAGATGGACTAAAGGTTCTGTTTCCCTTAGTACAGGTTGTATTTACACTAATTATTAAATGGCTGAGTTGACAACTAGTGAGAGCCTAGCAGGCAAATATTGAGTTAGATCAAGAAATACAATTTTGAATAAGACACAATGTCCCATGTCTACTTATGCTGGCCCCAGTGGCGTCTCAGGCAGAAGACCACGTTCCTATCACAGACATTCTGGAAGTCTTGCAGAGCGACAATATTAGGAAAGTGCAGCGTTGTTTGTCCCTCACTCCAGAGGAGAGGCTTCCAAGCATCTTGAGGAACATGCAGATACGGGGCTCAATGTGTGTACAGAAAATTCCCATCAAGCTTCAATGTTAAGTGTATGGAGCCTATGAATTAATTTTATTCTCTCTATCCACCATGACTTACCATCCTACTAAGGATGGGTTTTCAAGCATTCAACTCTCCCACGCCACACACTCCACCTCAGCATTGCTTCCATTCACCATGGTCTTGGGGTCCCTTTCAGCACCTCCCCCATGCCCCTGCCCTGGGTAAGCTCAGCTCTTAGAGCAGGTATCAGGTTCTACTGTGGACTCTGTTATTTCCCTTTAATATGTTTCTCCATATTTCCCGTATGAAAGAGTTTATTTTGTATCTGCCAATTCTTGGCTGTCCCTCACACTCAGCACAGCTTCCACTTCTGTTCTCCTAGTAACAAATTACACAAGTTTGGTTTTTCCTTATGGCTAAACAGTATTTCAGTATTTCTCTGTACATATATATGAGTAAAACAAACTTTAAATACCACATAAACTATATCGAGGTTAATCTATGCCTGAACCACTGATAGTTTTATGTCCAGATATTTATGGTGAGAACAAATATTCCACCATTCAGGAGGCTCAGTTGTGGTACTGTACAAGAGAGTAAACACTGGATTAACCTGTGCCGTTGCACTGGAGTACACAGGAGTCTCAGAGGATCACAGTTGAGTATACATATGATTCTCTCATTATTACCATGCAATAAACTTTGACTTAAAATAACTCATATTTGAAATGTGTCCCACTACTTATTTATTTATTTATTTGTGACAGAAAGCACAGAAAACCACGAGGGAGAAGAATCTGAGTGTTTTCCTTTCCCTTAGCTTTTAGGGTACATTGACTAAACTGAGTGGAGCTCTGACGGGCTGTGGAGTCCTGATGTTGAAAATGGTGGCCCTAATGGTATGGGGATTCCTCTGGCTTCTTGTGAGGGCTCTATTATGATGGTGGACCAGGACTAGAACCTGTGTTCCCTCCTGAGTACCTCATGATCAGCTGAGCACAGGGAGAGTCGGTAGCAACTCTGCCCTGTGAATCAGAGCTCCACCCAAGAGAAAAGACAATCTTCAGTGCTGCTCCTAAGAGTCCTACCCTGCAGTGAAGCCTATTTCAAGTCCAGGTATGCCCTAATCCAAGACACTCAGATATATAGGGCAGAGCTGCTACCATCTCTCCCTGTGCTCAGCTGATCATGTTATGCTGGTGTCCCTGACTCAGTCATGACAGCAGAGCTTTATTTATTTATGAATTTTACTTTGACAACACTTATAGATCACTTGTATCACTTGTCTTCCCATTGTTCTCGATTTGCTCGAGAGGGCACCAGTAACATCTCCATACGTCTTGTTGGAAGTGAGTGTACCCCAGGGGCATCTGCTTGCTCCAGGAATGGGAAACGCCTCAAAGCATTCTTTCAGGTTATGGGAATGAGGTCGATAATTGTTACTGTTTTTTTTTAACATATCAAATAAAACATGGGTATCTTGTTAGGCTCTGACGTGTAGGTGTTATACTCTCAGTAGAAGGCTCTCATCTTGAGCATTTAGTGATGGAACACTTATAGATACACATATATTTACATAACTAGTGGTTTTAAAAGAAAACCACTGTACTTGATATATCTTCTAATCTTCATCTACATTTGTATGAAACACTATTGAAAATAAAATGCACAGAGACAATTAATTCTATCTTAAATATTTTTATGTCAGACTAGTAGTTTTAGAAAGCAGAGAACTGTTGTGCTAAAGACAATTGATTTATTTAGTATCAGTTCCTGCACAAAGTGTTGAGCAAAGAACATCCTTTCTTCTTTTTTGGGGGATCACAGCTGGCATTGCTCAGGGGCTACTCTTGGCTTTGTATTCAGGAATTACTCCTGGAGGTGCTCAGGGGACCATATGGGATGCTGGGGATCGAACCCAGGTTGGTGGCCATGTGCAAGGAAAATGCTCTACCTGCGATGTTAATCGCTCCGGCCTTCAGAAGCTCTCCTGAATAGCCCAAAGAGACTCTAACAATGTGAGTTTGCTTGAAATATTTCAAACTCATTAGAGCTTTTACCAGAATTTCTCCCTTTCTCCATGGCATTTAATTTATGGTCCCATCTCTCATTATTCATAACTATGTCGAGTCTCTAAAATTTAGACTTTGAGCTTAGAAACTTCTAGTATCTTACACTTTACACAAATTAATAATCCAATAAATACTATATATAAATGGACAGATGTATGGCATATATAAAAATTAGCGCAATTCAGTATAAAAATATATATAAGTGTGCAGGATAAAAGTGTGTTTGATTTTCTTTATAGAACTAAACCAGAAAATTCTATATAACACCCCTACTGAAGTAATATTGGAGCTCATAATGACAGAAAATACTAAAGTTCAAATATGTGCCTATAGAAATATAGTTTTATCCCTGACTTCAAATCAGAGTTTCCAAAAAATAATAGTGCTAATAATAGTCCTCTTCTGAATGAAACAACCTCCCTAGTGGTTAATGAACATTTTAAAATAAAATGAATGTCTTTTAGAAAGGTAGGAAAGATTTTTCTTTATTAAATTGACATTCAGTTAAAATAGATTTTTATAAGCAGGTAGCAGACAACATCTGTAAATTTCTCTACAAAAATCTAACCTAGTTACATCAATCAAGACTGCTGGGGCATTTATTTTCTCTCTGATTTTTGAATTATGGTTTTATTTTGAAAAAAATATAAGATATTTTGTATCAAAAGTAACTGAAGCTATTACAAATATATAAGGAACACAAAACAACAAATCATTGCTTTTTATCTCCCTTTTTGCTGTCTGGGTCCCACTCAGTAATGATCAGGAGTTACTCCTGGTTCTGCACTTAGTAATTACTCCCGGTGGTGCTTGGTGGACCATATGGGATGCTGGGGATCGAACTCAGTTTGGCCACAAGCAAGGCAAACACCCTACTGCTATGCATCGCTCTGGCCCCTGTACTTTTTTTTATCTTTGAACCTATGAAGTTCATGTGAAACTACTGAGCACATAATCCAAGGCTTAAGTAATTATTTTCCAATCTTGAAAATCAGTAAGACATTCAGCAATATATGAGTTCACTAAGAATGTGTGAGTCTTTTTCTGAAAGTTGAGGCATAAATCAGCCTAAATGTAAGAGTTGCTTTGGAAGATTTTCGTACTGACAGGATACATCTTGGTTCTTGGTAGAATTCGGAGAAAAAATGGGAGCCTTATCTTGCTGACAATATAAACTAAACACTGTTCACTTGAGCTACCTCTGAGCTGCATAATGAATCTTCTTCATTTTGCAAAAAAGATAGATATGAAATAAGACAGAATTTTGCAAATTTTAGTTTGTTTGGTTTTATTGGTAAATGATACTTTGGGTACTATTGCAATTGATTAGTTTATTTCTGTCAAATAATTTGGGCCATTTTAAAGCTACTTTAATGCTACAGAATGATCCCCATGAACAATAAAGGGGAGAAAAAATGTGAGAGTTTTCTATTTCAGAGAGATAAAAATGAGTAATTTTGTTCTTGGCTAAGTTCTGACTTGCAAAGAGAAAAACATCACCTGAGAGTAGAATAAATCTTGTGAAATGACAGTTTTACCTTTCCACCCTTAGTTACAGTGCATTGATCTAAGACTTATCTAACTCCATTTAACAAGAAATAAAAAGAGATAAAAAATAAAATAAAAAAGTGTTCCTCATTTTCTGGTCATTACATTTACCTTATAAGACCTATGAAGAGAATGACTGGCTAGAGCATAGTGGGAGATTTCTTACTTTTATTTCTCTTTGGGCCATATGATTATGCAGTGCTTGCAGTTTACTCCTGGCTCTGTGCTAGGAATCACTTTCAGTGGGGCTTGGGCAACCATTGGAGGTGCTGGGGATAAAAAGAGAGTGTACACAAAGCACTTCCTTGCAGTCATTTGTCTCTGCCTACATTGTTTTTTTCGATGGAGAAAAATTAACTTGTTTATAAATGTGCATACCCAAATTGCTATTTGAATACTAATTGAATTTCTAATTGAATATTAATTAATTACTAATTGAATATTCTACCCACCACTCTGAGAGAGACCCACAAGCTACTGAGAGTATAGCGCCTGCACGGCAGAGCCAGGCAGGCTGTCCAATGAGTATTCAATATGTCAAAACCAGAAATAAAAATAATTATCTTCCTGACCCCGAAAGAGCCCTTAATACGGCAGCAGTAAGAAAGGCAAACAAGCAGTGCCTGATAAAATTTCACGGCCAACCTAGGCTGCCAAAACAAAAAAGGACTAAAGTGACTGTCTGTACTTTCAATGCACGTACGCTGGCATGGGAAGCATATATCGAGGATCTGACGGTGCAATCGCAAAAGATCAAGTATGACATAATTGGTCTGACTGAGATGAGAAGGTGTCAGTCGCATCATGCTGTATTTGACACCACAGAAGAATTGTTCCTCGGAACATTCGACAAAAGAGGCACCACTGGCATTGGTGTCCTTGACAACACAAACATGGCCGTCAACATTGATTCATTTGAATGCCTAATAAACCGGATAGGACAATTACACTTGAATAGATGTGGCCCACTGCCAGCAATTTCTATCTTCGTTGTCTACGGACCAACATCCACATACAAGGAAGTTGAAATTGAGAAATCTTACATGGAACTGGAGGAGTTCTATAAAAAAGATCACACCTTCTACAAGATCATAGTGGGTGATTTTAATGCCAAGATAGGACTGAGAAGATCGGCTTAAGAACTCCACATTGGGACCCATGGCCTAGAACGGAACGAATAGGGGAGAGAGACAATCTGAGTTCATCATGTCCACCAAGACCATTGATGGGAACTCACAGTTCCAGAAGGCTGAAGCGAAACGTTGGACATGGGAATCCCTGGTGGACAGTTCCACAATGAAATTGACCACATCATCTTTAATCGCCGGTTTTGCCTGAACAATGTCACTGTTGTCCCAAAATCCAAACAGGATCGGAACACTGTCTCCTTCATGCAAAATTCTACTTCACAACGGAAGAAAAGTCTGCAAAGTTTAAGAAGAGAACTCTCAGAAAGACCTCCAACTGGGAACTCTTGGTACCATTGCAGCAACATGGGAAGATAACATCATTGATGACATCGATGAAGAATACAACCGTTGGTTCAGCACCTCCATGATTGTGCGAAGAATGCCGAGAGAGAGAGAAAGACACAAAAGAACACCTGTCTTCAGAAACTCTCGAGCTCATTCACCAACGTGACCAGGTGCGAGCCTCAGGCGATCAAATGCTAACGTCCAAGCTTGCAAAGCAGTGCAGAGAAGCGATAAAGGAAGACCTCAAAAAAGAACAGAAATACTGGAAGATGCAGCAGAAGCCTGGAAAAGCATTCGCAACACCCGCCTGTCCTTCACAACTATCAGACTAAGATGACTGCCCTCCAATGTCCTGATGGATCTATCACATCTTATAGAAAGGCAATGAAGAAGATCATCCATGACTTCTACTCAGATCTCTTTGATAGCCATGTCCACCTGCCCACATACCAAATTCCGCGCAGGATGGATATGTTGTTCCCCAACATTCTCCCTTCTGAAATCTGACATGCCATTTCATCATTAAAGAAGGGAATAGCACCAGACCCAGACAAAAGTCAGACCCGAACAGCTGAAGAATCTGCCATCAGTACTCATCAATACACTAGCTTGGTTCTTCACATGATACCTGTTTGAATACAAGGTGCTCTCTCTAATGGAAAACCAGCAGGACACTTCTACTGTTCAAGAAGGGAGACATCCACAACATTGGCAGCTATTGCCCCATCTGCCCCTTGTCCATCATCTACAAGCTGTTCACTCGAGTCATCCTGAACAGGATTGGCAGAACAAGAAAAGGACAACCATGCGAGCAAGCTAGCTTCCAAAAAGTATTCAGCACAATCGACCATATCCACACAGTAACCAAGCTCATTCGAGGTTTGTAGGGGAGTTCAAGATGCCTCTCTGTCTCATGTTCTTTGATTTAAAGAAAGCCTTTGATTCTGTGGAGATTGAAGCAGTCATTGAAGCCCCTAGCCAAACAGGGCATTCAAACCCAATACAACAAGTTCCTTCATGAGCTGTATTACGGAATCACCACCAGGATCTCACCATTCAAAGAGGAAAGTGATCATTGAAGTCAAAAGAGGGGTTCGGCAGGGTAATACCATTTCACCAAAACTCTTCAGCGCCACCCTGGAGCATATCATGTGACAATTAGAATGGGAAGGAATGGGACTGAAGATAGATGGTCAGCAACTATACCACTTCCCAATTTGCCGATGACATCCTTCTAATCACTGTATCACTGTATCACTGTATTCCCATTCATCATCAATTGGCTCAAGCAGGCACCAGTAACATCTCCATATGTCCTGTCTCATGCTAGTAGAGCCCAAGGGCATCTGCTTGCTCCAGGAATATAAATAGCCTCAAATCATTCCATCAGGTCATGGGAATGAGGTCTAAAATTTTTATTGGTATTTGGCATATCAATTCCGACACAGGTAGCTTGCCACGCTCTGCCGTGCAGGTGGCTTACTCTTGTAGTCATCTCTAAATCCAGCATTTATTGATGAACTGTGTCTGTGATAGGCTGGTCTGCTGGGTGGAGTTCTGACGAGAGGGAAGTCCAGATATGGAAAATGGAGGCCCTCATGGAGTGGGGGGGGTCATCTGGCTTGTTGCAAGGCTCTGCTGGGGTGGTGGGTCAGGTTTAGAAACAGCCATCCCTCCTGGGTGCCTCATGAGTAGCTGGGCACAGGTTCTAATAACACCAAACATTAGCCAAGCGGCACAAATGCTGGCTGACTTTGACCGAGAATGTGGAAAGATAGGTCTTCAGCTGAATCTGAACAAAACTATGTTCATGAAAAATGAACTAGTTCCAGATGCTCCATTCACTCTCAATGGAACAGATATCTCTGAATGCAGCAGTTATGTGTACCTAGGTCGAGAAGTCAACATGATGAGCGACCTAAAACCTAAGCTGCGCAGGAAGAAGAGAGGCGGCATGGAATGCCTTCAAGAGCATCGAAGAAATAGCTAAAAAGGACAAAGATCCTCTGGCTCTGGGCACATCTCTTTGACTCCACCATTCTCCCTGCATTAACATACACCTCAGAGACCTTGGCCCTACGAAAGCAGGATGAGAATGCTATTCGGGTCTCCCAAAAGGAATCAAAAGAACTATGCTTGGAATATCACGTCTCACTCAAGTGAGAGAAGGAATCTGGAGTTCTGACCTCTGTCGCCATTCCAGAATCAGGGACGCTGTCTCGTTTACCAAGGCATCGAAAATCAGATGGGCTGGACATGTAATGTGATTTGGAGATGACCGCTGTACTAGAGCCGTTACTGACTGGATTCCACTGGATTTCAAAAGATCACGTGGCCGCCCACCTACAAAATGGTTAGACTTCTTTGTCAAGACCCTTAAGGAAAGGTTTGAGGTTTTCCATATACCTGAAGCAACCAGATGCCATTGGCCTACATAGGCACGTGATAGGGTCCAATGGAAATGTTACTGGTGCCCGCTCGAGCAAATCAATGAATAACGAGATTCAAGTGATCAAGTGAAGTGACCCAAATTACTGCAAATAAAAAAGAGCACTTATGTTGCATATTGAATTAATACACTCCTCTCAGTTTTGTTTTTTTTTTTTTTTTGTTTCTCTTTATTTGACAAATCCACTGTGCTTAGAGATTATGCCTATGGGTGCTTGGGGAACCCTGTGTGATGCTAGGAACAGAACCCGGCAGCTGTGTGCAAGGCCAGCACCTTTAAAACTGTACTACCTCTAAGATTCAATGTGTTCTCTTTTCCTTGAAAAGGAATGACATAAAAACAGTGGAGAGACAATTCAGTGGGTAGGCCTCTTGCCTTCCATTTGGCCAACCAGGATTCAATCCCAAGCATCTCATATGGTTACCGAGCATCACCAAGAGTAGTTCTAGAGCACACTGCCAGGAATAAGCTCTGAGCATGGAAGGCTGTGGTCTGAAAATCAAAATCCCAAACCAAACGCTCCAGAAGCCCAATGGGCCCACCTAGAACTGCTGCCAGCACAGTCACCATGAGCCAGACATACAGACACATGGGAGAGCTGCTGCTGCCTCTCCCCATGCTAGGCTGACCATGAGGTGTCCTGGAGAGGGAGCAGATTCTGGTTTCCCTTGCTGCCCGATAGAGCCTTGAAAGCCAGAGGAACCTCAGGCACCGAAATCGCAGCTATTTTCAAGGTCTGGCCTCCAGAGCTCGTCATAGCCCCACCTGAGAGAGAAGCCGATTTCAAGCCCGTGTATGAGGGTCGCGGCAGCTAGACACACCAAGCTTCATGGAGCTGGAGCTGGAGCTGGAGCCCCTCCCTCTGACCTCGTTATCCTCAGGAAAGCCTGGTGGGCCTGCCCGTAACTGCTGCCTCCGATGTTGGCTATGATTTAGGAACACAGACACATGGAAGAACTGCTGCCAGCTCTTCCTGAGGTAAGCGGCTGCCAAGTGGCTGCACTATGTACCAAAGCCTGGTATACTGATGTACCGGGTATCCCATTACATTTCATAGAATTATGTATTGCACACAAAATCACAAGTGTGCGTGCATGATGTGTGGTCGATTGGAACATAATGATAATTTCCTATACAGTGGGCTCAAATGGCACAAATAAAGATTTAATAACTTCACTGACTTTCATCTAAGTATTAGTTCAGACAAGCAATTTACAACAGATTATTCAGGGTATTCTTAGGAAGGCTCAAACAGAGGCTGAGAAAAATATATACTACTGAGTAGTATAGTAAATATATACTACTGAGTAGTAAAAAATACTACTACTACTACTACTAGTAATAATAATAATAATAATAAATCCAAAAAAATAACAACACTTGTTTACTTAGTGCTTTCAAAAGTGCAAAAGATAAAAAGGGCTATTAAGAATACATATTCTAAGAACTTTATCCTATGATTTCATAGTAACTCCTGTTGTAATGTAAAGTGAAATACTGTTACCTGTTATAATGTACAGTGATAAACTAAGCATACAACACTTTATAATTTCAAAAGTGAATACCATTGCTTAAATAAATGAGATAAAACAAAAGATAACTTTTGTATTTTGATTACAGAATTGAGCTGAGCAGTGTGCAGGATTAAATTCACTGACTGTGGTGGAAGTATATTCATAGCTTTAATTTCTTTAAATGGGCTTCACTCTCAAGTATACCTGGGGGCTACATCAATAATACTCAGCAAGAAACTTGGGCGCATAATTTGGTGATGAGTCCTTGTTGCCTGGACTCATCTGATGACCTAAGTAGTGTTTAGATACCAAAGTAATACCTACTGGTGCTGGGGGTCAAATTCCTGATCAAATTACTCAACCTGAGATGACATCAAGGTGGTACACAGGCTTATCTCTCTGAATAATCTCCCTAGATCTGGCCTATTAGTACTTTGTGAATGTATTATGATAATAACGTTTTGTTTTTTGTTTTGAAGATTTGTTACTCTTTACTCACAAAACCAAATTTAAAGAGCGTAAAATAAAGATAATAAACATTTGAAGATGTGCTACCCTTTACTCAAAAAATGAGATTTGAAAATCATAAAAATAAAAACTAAGATAAGCTTGACTAAATAATAACAGTAAATAATAGTTAATAAAACAGTAAAATATATATAATTAATATTATAATCCACAATTATTGTCTTTATGGCTGACCTGTAAATCACAACAGAGAATTTATAAGGTTTATAGCACGGCTTTATTCATGGAAAACTTAGAGCGCACCTGCATGACCGGAAGCTCTGTTTTGATTCAAGTCTTTTCTGCTCTGAGTTGGTTTTCTTTGTTTTTTGGATTTTTGGGCCACAAATAGCAGTACTGAGGGGCTTACTCTTGGCTTTGGGCTCAGGGAACAGTCCTAATGGTACTCTGGGGACTGACTGTCTGGGGATCGGACCAGATAGGTCACAAGCAAAGCAAGCACCTTACACATTGTACTATCTCTCTAGCCCCAAGAGTTAGGAATCAAACGAAAGACAATGAAAATAAGCACAAATATAAACACATTAAAACAAACAAGTAATTAACACACATTTCCGATGAGAGCAGAATGTTTGTCAGGAAAGTGTTCAGTTGATTGTGACTGGACAAATACACAAAATGAAATCATTAGATAGCACTAGGTCTTAGGAATCAGACAGCTCAGCAACCATTTAATTATTCAGCCACACATTAGTGAAGAAACAAATCAATGGCTATGCTGTTGACCTCGCATTAACTGGACACTAAGTATATTTTGTAGACTGAATCTCTATTTTCAGGTCAGAGACATATTGAATCTAATCAGTGCAAGTTTCTTTGAATAGTGCTGTTACAAAGCTTCACTAATTTCATTTCACACCTTTCAAAACCAAAATCTGTTGATTTTTTAAGTCAAAATAATTATATGAATTTAGGTAGAGATTCACATGTAACAGCTAATGGAAGTTTCTATTGTGAGCAGCAATCAATTTTATTAGTATTACACCCCTATGATAAAATTCATCTTCCAGTCATCATTTATGACATTACTTTAAATTATGCATTAGATAGTTCTTCTAATGATGTCACCAATGTTTTGTAATTATGACAAGTAGGATCTAATCTATTTTTAGAAATCTCTTAGAAAAATAGTTCCTGTAACTGTAATAGGGAAATAAAGTCAAATTATTGTTCTCATGTCATTATAAACTTTATGAATAATTTTATACTTATTCTTAAGTGGATACAGAATACTGTGCATAACTACCATTCTATTATTTTATTGAATGGCATACAGAGGTGCCAAAAATAATAAAATAATCTGGAACCCATAATTTGCAAATGTTTTCTAATGAATTTTTAAGCAATATGAAAGAGGTATTTTAGCAGCACTTTTCTTAGCTAATGCTAAAATGTATCTGAAAATCTATTTTTGACATCTTTCTTAGAAATTATTCAACAAAATTAAGTCAGCATTTGACCAGTCTTCTTTGTGAAATATTTTAAAATACATACACACATATTGTTTTACATAAAATGTATTTTCCCCTTTGATCTACTTATCAAACATACTTTATAAATAGATAAATACATACTACTTGGAATAAATTTTATCAACAAACTGATGGTCATGATTATTTTTGGTGTGCAGCTACACTCATCAATACTCAGGGGTTATTCAGAATTTACTCCTGTTGGTGTTCAGGGCATGCTGGGAATGGAACCATATAGGCTGCTAGCAAGGCAATCTCCCTATCTGATTTACTACCACTCTGAGCAAAATTAATGTTTTTAAAGGAGAAACAACAAAAGTAGGTGAACTTTTATCTTTTACTTATCTCACTGGAATATTAAATTAACAGAAAAGTTATATCTGTAGAGAATAATTTTTTTTTAGAATAAGTATGCTTATTTCTATAGGAGTTTTCAAATTTCTCCAATAACTTTATCTGTCAGGGAATCCATTTCCATGGGGCGTGATGGCACAGCATGACATGGGAGGGCATGGAAGGGGGCAGGAAAAGTGTTTCTAATAATACTTTGGTCCTCCAGGGGTCATAATCCCCATTACTGAAATCATTAAGTTGTGGCATCACAGATTATAAACTCTCTTAATATATTACAGAATATATTGAGCAATCATAACACTGGGAAAAGAAAATATTGGTTGGTTTATGTTGTTATACTGTAGCTCTAACTCAACATCATTCCTTTATTGTATATTTATAAAATAATGTGCATATATGCACATTACTCTATCTGTTTACACATAATATATGTATATATATTCATAATAAATACAGACTTTTCTTATATCTAGTTATAGTTGCCAAGAATTATTAGTTATATTTCTTATATTTATTTTATATATAAATATATTCTCTAATTACATTTTATGTGGTAGCAGAGTCAAATCTGTCATGAAATACAATGTATTCTACTCAAGTTTTCTTCAGCCAGAGTCTCTAGCTGCCTCTACTAAACACAGAATTTCATTAGTTGTTTTGAAGGAGAATAAACAGTAAATTTCTCCAATGAATTTTGCTGATAAGCTCTTCATCCTCCAATTAGAATAGCTATTATTGCTATTACTGTGTATAACTGTAAGGGACTAAACAGTTGAGCTTAACTCTGAATAACTATTTAACTACCTATCATGCACATTTCACTTAAGCTATGAGTTGCAATATGCTTTGTTGTGGTGGAGGTTCTCACCAAGCAGTGCTGAGTGTCTTGTTCTGACCAGGACTCAAGAGTCACTCATGGTGGTGCTCGAGGTACCATATAAGATTTTGTGACTGAGCGAAGTTCGGGCGATACTCGTTCAAGCAAAGCTAAAAACTTAAGCTCTGTACTGTCCTTTTGGCTCCAGGAAATTAAATATAAGATACTTCACAATATAATAAAAAACTACTTGCATTATTTCTTCAACACATCAAGGAATATGTGTAGGAACACTGGGGAACACATGGTAACAAAATGTAAATCAAATTGAATGAGTCATTGTTAAGATAGTATTCAAATTATTTTTTTTTATTAAATAAAAGTAGGTAGATCAGTACAAAGCTGTTCATGATAGGGTTTCTGTCACACAGTGATCCAAAATACATGCCTCCACCAGTGAACATTTCCACGGCACCAATGTTCCCATTTCCCTCTCAATCCCCAGAACCTGCCTATATGGCCTGCAATTATCTTATGTCTCTCTCACTTTCGCTCTCCTTTGAGCATTGTATTTTGCAAAACAAGGTATTGAAGGGTTATCATGAATGTTAACCTACTTAGTTTCCACGCTCAGTTCCAGTACAGTGTTACTATACCCAAATATGATTGTCCAAGTAGTTCCTGCTCTATCTTACCTACCATCTGCTCCTCACAACTTTATTGTAGAATTCCAACCCTTGACAAGTTTCCCTGGTCCATTTTGCCTGGCCTTGGATAATTGTCTCATACAGTTTTTTTAATATCACACAAATTAATGCAGTCATTTTATATCTGTCCTTTCCTTTCTGACTAATTTCTCCCAGCATGACACTCTCAATGTCCATCCACTTACAGGTAAATTTCATTACTTCATTCTTTAAAAAGCAGCATAATATTCCATTGCATAAAATGTACCATAGTTTCTTTACTCAGTCATTTGTTGTTGAGCACTCAGTTGTTTCCACATTCTGGCTATTGTGAATAGCACTGAAATGAATACAGAATTGCAGATGGTGTTTCTGCTATGTATTTTGAGTGCCCAGGGTATATTCCACGAGTGGTATTTCTCTATCAAGTTTCAAGTCAAATTCTAGTCTTTAGAGGGAATGCCTCTATTATTTTACAAAAGAATCCACACCTCCACCTCCACTGTTAGAGGTATGAAGGCATTCCCACCAACATTGAATGAGCAAGAATATCTCCCTACATCTGTGCCAGCATCAGTAGTGAATGTTCTTTTGTATGTGTGCCAGTCTCTTTGGTGTGAAATGATATCTCTTTGCTTTTTTGCTTTGAATCTCCCTGATGATTAGTGAGGAAGAGTATTTTTCTGATGCCTTTTAGAGAGGAAACTTCTATTCATTACTACTCCCCAGTTTTTGATAGGGCTGGATTTTTTTCTCCTACAGTTCTACCAGTGCCTTTTATAACTTGGATATTAACCCCTTTTCAGACAGCTGTTGAGTAAATATTTTTTCCCAATCTGTGGTATGTCTTTGTATTTTGGACACCAATCCTTTTGAGGTATAGAAGCTTCTCAGTTTCATAAAGTTCCATTTGTTTATCTTGTCATTCACTTGCTTGGTCAGTGGTGTTTCATCTTTGAAGATTTAGCTTCAGTGTCATGGTGGGTTTGCCTACATTTTATTCCATGAGCCTTATGGACTCAGAGGTCTGATATTGATGTCTTTAATCCATTTTGATTGACTCTTGTACATAGGATTAGCTAGAGGCCTAAGTTTATTTTTTGGATGTAGTTGTCTTGTTTTCTCAGCACTACATGTTAAAGAGACTTTCTTTGCTCCACTTCATATTTCTGGCTCACTTATCAAAAGTTAAGTAATCATATACTTGAGAGTGTCTATTAATATATTCAACTGTATACCACTGGCTTGTGTTTCTGTATTTAGTCCAGTACCATGCTGCTTTAATTACTACAGGATTTTTTAAATGTTTTAATTACTGAAGGATTGCTTTAGAGATTCATGGAAGTTTATTGTACCAGCTCTCCCCATTGAGCTCCCTGTGCACCACTGATCATGAGGTGGCTAGGAAGGAGGAAGACTTCCAGCCTGGGCCCAAGACTGAAGTGGTTATCAAAGCCCTAGTCAAACAGGGTGTTCAAACCCAATATATCAAGATCCTTCGTGAGCTATATTACAGATTCACCACCAGGATGTCACCATTCTACAAGGAAGTGATCATTGATGTCAAAAGAGGGGTTCGGCAGGGTGATACCATCTCACCAAAAACTCTTCAGTACCATCCTTCAGAGCGTCATGCGACAATTAAAATGGGAAGGAATGGAAATGAAGATAGACAGTTGGCAACTACACCACTAATGCTTCATTGATGACATCGTTCTTATAACACCAAACATTAGCCAAGCGGCACAAATGCTGGCTGACTTCAACTGAGAATGTGGAAAGACAGGTCTACAGCTGAATCTCACAAAACAAAATTAATGAAAAACGAACTAGCTGCAGAGACTCCATTCACTCTCAATGGAACATCTCTGAATGAAGAATTTATGTGTATCTACGTCGAGAACTCAACATGACAAGCGACCTAGCACCTGAGCTATGCAAGAGGAAGAGAGTGGTGCGGAACACCTTCAAGAGCATCAAAGAAAGAGCTAAAAGGACATAGAACCTCCAGTTCCAGGTACATCTTATCGACTCCACCATTCTCCGTGCATTAACATATGCCTAAGAGACCTGGGCCCTATGAAAGCAGGATGAGAAAGCTATTCGGGTCCCCCAAAAGGAATTGAAACTATGCTATAATATCATGCCTCACTCAATTGAGAGAAGGAATCCGAGTCCCTTTGTCGATGATTGAAAATTAAGAGATGCTGTCTCATTTGCCAAGGCATTGAAAATCAGATGGGCTGGACATGTAATGCGACTTGGAGATTGTTGCAGGACTCCTAAGGGCCGCTGCATCTGCTCTGGATTGCCTCCCACAAATCACTCCGTAGATAAGGGGGTAGTCTAAATGTGGCAGTTTATCCGACCATGTATGCTGTACTAGCTGGTATAAATATTCTCCCATGCTATCACAATCATCGTGGGACTAGCTAGATCTTACCAGCATATTAGCCTGGCCACGTAGGACACCTAAGTAATTAGACCAGAGAGAAATGCTGTTTGCTTCCAAGCAAACAAGCATGGCTCCCTGATATACTTAAAGGCAACTAAAATATAAAACTACAATGAAGTAGAGGAGACTTGTGAAGGCTTGGAGCAATATTTAACTGGCATTGGTGTTGGTCAAGGTACAGAGACATGCCATCTCAGAAACCCCCTTCTCTACACTACAAAAGCATTCCTAAGCAGATTTCGGCTCAAAACATTAGCACAGTAAAGGCCCTAGGTGAGGTGCAGGGAGGGATTACCTAAGGGCATTGGACCCTCCCTGCTTTCCATAACAGTGGGAGGAAGGTCTGAGTTACAGGGATATAAACTAGCCGGTTCCCGCTCTCCCTTCCTTCTTCCTTGTGGGATCTCTCCTCCTTGTGAGCGTGCATTCCCCTTGGAAGCTTTTACACGTGGTGGTCGCCATCTTGGCCTACACGTGGCTGGGGTTCTAGCCTGGAATCCTAAGCATCGGGTTTTTCCTTTTGCTGATTTGTATGCCTGAACCTGTGATAAGTAAAGTCTTTTAAAACTGCATCGGATTCCTGAGTTTTCATCTGTTCCTCGCCGGCCCGGAGGTAGAAGGGAACTCGCTTCCCGGCACTGTCGGGGGACCCCAGCCGGGGCGCCCCGACAGGAGATGAACACTGGACTAGAGCCATTATCGACTGGATCTCACAGGATATCAAAAGATAATGTAACTGCCCACCTATAAGATGGTCATATTTCTTCATCAAGACCCTGAGTGAATGGTTTGAGGCTTTCCATAGTTCTGGAGCAAGCAGATGCCATAAAGCTACACTGGCACGTGACAGGGACAAATGGAAAATTTACTGGTGCTTGCTTGAGCAAATAGACAAATAACAGGATGTCAAGTGATTAAGTGAAGTTTCTTTACTAAGTAGCAGCCTAGAGTTAGTTTTAAAATGTAAAACTATTTTGTGATTATTTTACTATATATTCTTTTATTTTAATTATGGTTTTCTGTATTGGATTTGAGGATGAGAATGCCTCATTTAAAGTACTCTTGGGTTGTTCTCTAGTTCTGGCTCGATGGTCAATTCTGGCTGACTTTAGTGGCTCATATGCGTTTCCTTGAATTAAACTTATTGGCCAACTGTAAGCTGAACAGTCTGCTCATTGTGCAATATCTCTCTGACCCCAATATGTTTGGAATAAATAAAATATTGTTTCAATTCTCTTATAATTTTATTTCTATCCAATTCCACATTATCAATGAAATCTTTGCACCTGTGACCAGGAATTCATTGATAAACTATGCAGTATAATAGAGAAACCAGTTACAAGGTAAGTTTTTGACAGCTTGAAAAACACTATAATATCCTAGTTTTGTCTTGCACATAAAATAGATGAAGACTAAAACAGGAGCATTCAGAGATAAAACGTCTACATCTAAACACAATTTTCCAGGCCACTCCAACTTAAAGATACTAAGAGAGCGTGGATTAGAAATCTGTTCAGGACAATAACTCACATATTTATTATCAGGCAAATCACGGGTAAACATTTTACTGGAAACTGGAAATCTATGATTGAATTTCACTTTTTTTTTCTGTATTACCTCTGCATTTTCATCTAACTATTTGTTTTATCTTAATTGACTGCAAGTAGTAAGCCTTGTCCAAAATATCCATGCGCATGGAAAAAATGATTAGAGTATTTTTAAATCAGGGACAATCAATAAAAAACTTTCATTAAAAACCCCTGTGTTCATCAAAGACCCTGAACATGATCTGTGGAATTAAAGTTTACTATCGTATTTCTGTCACACTAAGGAAAGAGAAGTTATGCTGTAAATATCATCACAACAAGAAGAGTATCTTGGAAAACACCTCGTTGGAGCAAATGGCGTTCTGTGGGGAGAAAGTTTCTGAGGTGACATGAGCAACCAAACTTGAAAGAATGGTACAGTCTTGCTCCAGAGTGATCAGAAATTCACAAATATTTTCTTTCTTTTGCTTCTGTATTTACTAAATAGAAATAAAAAGTTTGCTACCTAAGTACAATAAATATCATGCAGAGTACATAGAACAAAAAGATTGGGGATAAGAGATCCTGAGCGTCTTGAAAGAAAGGAATACGAGATATGTGATCAATAAAACAATGCTAGTGAAAGTGGAATTAGCTGTTCCTACAAGTTTGGTGACATCCATCTGCATAAACAGGATTCAGTATCTCAGGTATTCTCAACTGTCTGTGCAGTTCTCATCTCCACTGAAACCGGTCTTCTTTCAAATGACAAACAAGGTGACCTCTTCAATCATAGTACCTTTTTCTCCTGTTTCTAACTGTTGGTAGTGTTGTATTCTCTAAGACTTATACCTACTAAAAGAACATTGAAGTATAGCCTGATTGGAGTTTTCTCTAGATTTCATCTTTGTAATGCTCTTTTTACTGCTTAAAGGCACTACTGTTTATAACTGTGAAGTCCAGTGGAGAAATATCTGAAGAAATCAAACCCTTGACACACGATGTGCATGAGTTATCTGTCCATAATGGGTGTCTGTTTTGAGGAATTTTTGTTATTACTCCAGATGGTTGTACTGTCATCTTGGCCACACCACATGTAGCACATTCAGGAATTATTCACTGTGCCTGGTGGCCTGGAAATGATTCTGCTATTGAAGAGACTATAACAAAGTGTCAGCATATGCCAAGCTATTCAGCACTGTCCTCCAAAAGAACTTATTTTCCCATGGGAAGTTACCGAAAGTTTTGGTCAATAATCCAAATTTCTTCTTCTTTTTAAAAAATCTTCAATATGTTACTCTTTTTGCTTGGCTTTAAGTCAAACTAGATTAATGTCAAATAGTAGCTACTAACAGTAAAATATTGGAAATAGTAACAATAAAAAATGGTAGTTGTTAACAGTAAATGCTAGTAGTTGGATTGTTCAATTTGGGAATTAAATAATTTTGGATAAAAATGCTTGAGGCTGGTAAACATTGTTTTTTGATCAGTTGAATGGAAAGCCTGAGACAATACTAAATTTATCAAGTTAAATGACAATGAGTTTTTCTTCTAAAATTAAAACCACAGACCTTTGGCTATAGAAGATCTAGAACAAAATGATCTCAGGGTAACATATCTATTGACTAAATTCAATTTTTTTCTTTTATGGTAAAGTATCGATACAAAACTTATTAAGTGCCTAAATATAATCTATAAAAGAGAAAGACTTTCAAATAAATGGATAATGTTAGGATAAAGGCTTATGATGAATCCAAACTAAAGATTACAAAGCATTTGAAGAAGAGAAGGACACTGAGACTTTTGTCACAGTTGAAAAATTTTTCTTTATTATTTGTTGAAGTATAATTTGGTCTTTGCATATGCCTGAATTTATAATTCAGATGATAACATAAGCAATTTCCACAGGCAGTGAGTTTAGACAGACCTGTCAGGAAAAAAATTACTGTAAAACTTTACAAGGATCATATTAGAAAGAACAGAGGACGGATTATACATTGAATTTAGTAAAACTATCATAGTTGAGAGAACACAGTCTAGAATATAATGATCTCACTGTGGGCAAATTATCAGGCTAGCCTTATATGCTGGTTAAAAATCAAAGCATAAATCAACATATAAATGATAATCTCAGACATTCCTCATAAAGAAGAAAAAGTCCGAAGAGTGTACAAACATTATCTGTAATAAAGTTTCCAAGATTTACTATTTTAAGTAAAATTTTTACAGTTATTTAGAATCAATCAGTTAATTTGATAGAATTACTTGGTATGATAACAAAAAAGTTAAAAAGAATTATTAGTAGGTAATAAATGGATTTTATTGTTATGTGCATGTATTGTTGTGTATTTATCAGTCCAACTCAAGTGACTGTAGTAGTCTGCAACTATTAATTATTTTACTATAAAAGCTGTATTTAGGACATGAAACTTTTAGAATTTAAAAAAATTGGGTCAATTTGTTTATGTGGCATTTCTACATAATAACATTTCCCCCTTTTGAATGAACTTACCATGAGATACACCATTACAAAATTGTTCACTATTATGTCTCACTAATACAATGTTCCCACACCCAATCCTTTACTAGTGTATATTTCCAGCCACCAATGTCCTCAGTTTCTGCCCCCATAATACCATTTTAAATATACCTA
The DNA here is from genome assembly GCA_021461705.1 of Cryptotis parvus. NCBI lineage: Eukaryota > Metazoa > Chordata > Mammalia > Eulipotyphla > Soricidae > Cryptotis > Cryptotis parvus. Next base: position 13,339 of record JAJIBD010006633.1, on the reverse strand, counting down.
AAATTTTATCAGAAACATATGTTTGTGAAAAAAACTGAAACACACTAAATGTATGCTGATCAAACTGTTGTGCGTGTTTTTTCAAAGACATTGGATATCAAGTTACAAAACACCAGAAGCTATTGCTTTGTTTTAGATAATAGGAATAAGGAAATATTCTTGGGAGTTATAACTAGCCAAAGAAAAGGAAGCTCTATGAAGCACAGATGTTTTACAAATTATGATACAAATTGTTGGATTATGTTCTAGGTATTTCAGGTTTACCAGGGAACTTAGCTTGTCTGTAATGCATCCATTGTAATATTAAAGTGGGTTCATCCCTACGTTTTGCTCATAGCCTTCTGTCTCCTACTCAGCAGTTGTCAGTCTCCAATAAAGTGAAGTGACTTGCTAGCCTTGGGTTTTATATTGTAAGTGAAAGGTTGTTTTTCTCTTTCCTGTATGCCCTTCTGCATATTTTTATGTTAGAGCAATCCTTTTGTATAGACACAGGAAGACAGTTAAGGCTCTGCATTTGTAATATAGAAGTTAATTAACTCTGAAATATTTACTCCCGGACATCCATCATCATTTCCTAACTTTAAGTTCAATTGCCCTTAGATTGGTTTTAGTTATACTCCAAAAGAAGGGTCCTGTGGTGGGACTTGGATTGACCCAGGGCAAGCTGTGGGTAAGCTGCCCTGGACTTGACATGGGACAGGCTAAGTGTTATAAGCAGTGTAATATCACGGTCATGAAATAAACACTTTTATGACCCAAAGATAAGCAACTGATGTAGGACCTTATTTGAGTTGGCCTGGCCTGAGGACTGTAGTCTGGAATATATAGTGAGATGTCCGCAGGAAAAGCCACCCTTTAACATGAGTCCAGCAAGACTATTTTAAGCTTAATCCAGTATACAGATAAACATCTATATCTCTTAAAGTGTTTATGCAAAATGACACGGAATACTAACAGGAAGTAAATATAATAAGATTGTTCATCAGCCAAGGAAAGGAGAAACAGCATGCCTTTTGTTTAAGTCCACCTTTGTCCTTGGCAGGTCTATAGCCCCAGGGCAGGATTCCATCACTGGGAGGAGTCCTTAGTAGATTCTCCTGGAAGGAAGGGGCTTTCACATCTGCACATTGTCTTAGGATCAAGTACTATCACCTTGTAATTCCCAACCTCCCACCCTATGCAATGCCTATAACTGTCACTGTCACTGTCTTCCTGTTCATCATCGATTTGCTCAAGCGGGCACCAGTAACATCTCCATATGTCCTATCTCATGCAAGTAGAGTCCAAGGGCACCTGCTTGCTCCAGGAACATAAAGAGCCTCAAACCATTCCATCAGGTGATGGGAATGAGGTCTATAATTGTTACTGGTATTTGGCATATCAAATACAACACTGGTAGCTTGCCAGGCTCTGCCTTGAGGGTAGCATACTCTTGTAGTTATCTCTAAATCCAGCATTTATTGATGAACCCGGCTGCGCGAGCCGGGCTGTGATAGGCTGGTCTGCTGGGTGGGGTTCTGAAGAGGGGGAAGTCCAGATGTGGAAAATGGAGGCCCTCATGGAGTGGGGGGTCGTCTGGTTTGTTGCGAGGCTCTGCTGGGGTGGTGGGCCAGGGCTAGAACCCACCATCTCTCCCGGGCGCCTTGTGAGCGGCTGGGCACAGGGAGAGCCAGTAGCAGCTCTGCCCCATGTCTGTGAGTCTCTGGATCAGCATACCTGGGCCGGATTTAAAAAAAAGACTGCTGCACGGTGGATCTCGATGCCTATAACTAGCAGATTTGAATTAAATGGCCAATAACCACCAAGAAACCTATAGATCTGTCCCTTTTCCCATCATTTGTGGGAATCCCATTATCTGTTGGGCTCCCTGCTGAGCCCCAACCACTCATATTTTTACTTAGGATTTTCACCACAGCATAAGGACAAGCACAGAAAGATGCTGACTAACATACATTTAAAATGAAAATAAAAACAATTGAAAGAAGTCAAACACAGGGCAAAGCACTTTGTGAAAAATGAAGTGATCATAAATGCTACAGAACTAAATTTAAATACCACATGAGCATTTGGATTGAATTCACTTTCTGGAGTAGTCTTACCTCCCTCCTACCCACTACTGCATGTGGCTCTACTGGAACAGGTCCCTGATTAATCTCATTTGTAGTTGCAGGAATTCGTTGATCTAGTTTGCATAAAATATTTCTGATATGGGTGGCAAATGTACTGTGTAATTAGGGTAAAGATTAAAGATTATAGTTTCCCTAAGATTGAAATAATTGTCACATATGTTTAGAAACTACTATACAGGATTTTAAGAGCTTGAAATGTTCATGTTTCATGTTCATTAGACCATGAAAATTGCTTCAAAGCTCTGTAGAACAGTCCTTGCAGGGCATGAACCATTATTTCAATATTTATTGAGCACCCCTCATGGATTATGTGTTATTTTATACTCTGGAGACATATAATGAATAAAACAAAAAAAAACCTATCTTCTAGAATCACATATTCTGTTGCAGACTGACCTTAAACAAATAAATTAGTAGAAAAGATCATTGCAGAAAATGATAAAATATAAAGCTGAAAGGCAACTAGACAACATTGAATTGAATTGGGATTGTACAATATTTCAATAAGCTGCAGAGGTTTAATTTATGGTAGCATTTGAAGAATGAAAGAACAATAGGAATACACTGCTTAAGAAGCCTCTTGTAGGGTCTGGCACAGGGGATAGGGTGTTTACCTTGCACAGTTGACCTGACAGCTTGTTTGGTCCCCTGAGCTTTACCAAGAGTGATCCCTGAGCTTAGAGCCAGGAGTAAGCTCCTGAGCACCCATGTGTGGGCCTACAACTTTTTAAATGAACATTAACAACGACTATTTTGATGCACATTTATTGAGAATTTATTTTGTGTATCCAGGAAAGATTAGATACCAGAAATGCAGTTATGATAAAGGCATTTTCATGCTTATTGCTTCAAAAGAGAAAATTTATATGAACCAATGACCATAAAGATGATATTAACATAAAGGCCAGGCAGGTACTGTGACAATGATTTAGTTTAGTGAGCACTCTATGAGAAAATAATGTAAAAGTCAGAAAGCTGTAGCAAAGGGCACAGTGTTAAAATACCATCCCAATATCCATGTGTGCGCTGTGAAGCACACACACACACACAGAGTTCCACTCAGTTCTATATCTTCCATACACAGTCTATAAGAATGTGTAGACTGTGTGCTAGATTGATTTTACCTGGACTTAGGTTATATTATCTGGCAGAGTTGATTTTAACATAATAATATTATCTAGATGAGCCTATTTTAGTGACATGAATCCTAAAAACAAAATCCAGAAGCTTCTGCACCATAATGGCAGTGGTGACTAGAATAAAAAGACCACACAGACTGGGATAAAATATTTGCCCATCACCCATCTAGCAAAGGGTCCAAGGCAAAAAAGCACTTATAAACTCTAACACTTAAATAAAACAACTCCATAAAAATGAGAGGCCCAAGAACAGAAACTCCCCTAAAAGAGACATATAAAGCAATACTTGCCAATTCTTCTGATAGGAGATCGCAAATTAAACAAAATTGAGATTTCACCTCATGCAGGTGAGACTGGAACACGTCAAGCTGAACATAAGCCATGTTGGTGTGGACATGGGGAAAAGGGAACCCTTTTCCCCTTGGGTGATAATGTTGACCAGTTCAACTTCTTAGAAAAACAATATGGACGCCATCCAAAAAAAAAAAAAAAAAGAAATAAACTTCCATATTATCTAGCAGTTCCACTTCTTGACATCTATCCCAAAAGATCACAAAACGCTACTCCAAATATAGATTCTCACTCCTCTGCTCATTGCAGCACTATTCACAATAGCAAATATCTTGGGGGCAGGGTGTGGAAGTGCAAGTGCCCAAGAACAGATGACTGGACAAAAACTCCTAGAGTCTATGTACACAAAAGAAAAGTACTCAGTATTTTTTATATAAGAACAAGGTATGTGTAATGTGCTGAGACATGGGTGTCACTGACATACGATGCTCAGTGAAGTCAGAAAAGATTTGGTGGGCTGGGGGGGGGGGGCAACTCTCTATGATGCCAGTCAACCTTTTCTAAAAAGATTTTCAAGGGCCCACGATTAGGCCAGGCATATTCATATTTTGCATGCAATGTCTGTTTTTCATCATTAGACAAACATTTAATATTATCAACTATCTGTATGAATTAAAGGAAATTATCCACCAAAAACAGGGAAAAGCAAAATAAATTCCCTATCCCACTTTCTATAAAATGAGAAAATTTATGAATGGGATGAAATCACTAAATATTTTCCCACTCATTTTCAAGTACTTACTATTTTACAACATAATTCTAGAATAAATTTGAGAGAAAAGCTGAAAATTAAAAGTTTATTTCCAGGATTTTGCACACTTACACTCTATAGGAAATTTTTAATCTGAAATGGCATCAGATCTAGTAACAGTGAAATTCTGATAATACTGTGGCTTCTAAGCACTTTCACAAATCATATTCTGAAAACTATAATCTCCAATGTCCTAGTTCAAAGTAAAACATACCATTGAATCACATTCAAAATTGTATAACCAAACCAGTATCTGGAGTAAGGAATATGCTGTAAGAATTATCATTAGCCAGGATAGAACAATCAGGGCTGTCTCTCCATAACACAGGCAGATAATTTGTTGCTACCTATTTGTTGCTTTTTCTCCTTTCATTGTACTGCTGTTTAGGTTAATGGTATAAACTTAGATTTTATAAACTCTATAAGGGGCAGTAATGATAGTACAGTGGCTAGAGTGTTTGCCTTGTACACAGCACAGGTTTGATTCAGAGCATCTCAGATGGTTCCCAGAACCTCCGGGAGTAATCCCCGAGTGCAGAGCCAGGAGTAACCCCTGAGCATTACTGGGTGTGACCCAAAAAGCAGAAAATAAAATTAAATTAAATTAAAAACTCTCTAAAGCGCAACAATATTACCTTTATAGTTTAGATTCATACAGTAATTTCATGATTATTCTCTACCTGATCTTGATAGTGTCTCTCTCAACGGGGGGGGGCAAATTCAACCTTTAGAAACTTATTCCAATGTAATGAACAATTTTGTAGCCATACACTGTACCTAGTGAGTAAAAGCAAAATAATCTAATAAACATTGTACAGCATGTAAAAAAAGATCCCCAAGGGGCCGGAGCGATAGCCCTGCGGGTAGGGCGTTTGCCTTCACGCAGCCGGCCTGTGCTGGCCAGGGGTTCAGTCCCCGGCATCCCATATGGTCCCCTGAGCACCGCCGGGAGTAATTCCTGAGTGCAGAGCCAGAAGTAACCCCTGAGCATCGCTGGGTGTGACCCAAAAAGCAAAAAAAAAAAAAAAAAAAAAAATCCCCAAACATGCCACCAGACAATGTAGTGGAGTCATGGACTCTGCTCTCGGCATATATGACTGGAATCCATAGATCTATCTCCTCTAGATAACTGGATTTTATCATTGCTCATCACAAAAACCCTTGTTCCCTTTAGAAATACATTTCATTATCAGCATATTGTTCATTCTTTTTTGTTTGTTTGGTCAGTGACCGCGCCTAGAACAGTGGAGGTCTTACTCTAGATTGTAGCTCTGTGTTATTAGTATCTGTGTTACAAGTATCAAGTCACTTGCAGCAGTGTTCAGGCGACCATATATATTCTTCAATTTTATTTTTGGTGTTATTTTTGGTGTTATTCTTTAGAGCTTTCAATTTTCTTTTGAAGTGAATCTGGAAATGCATTTTTGTTGTTGTTTTCTTTTTGGGTAACAAGCAGAGAGATTCAGAGCTAATTCTGGCCCTTGCTCCCATAGGTCACTCTTGGCTGTTGCTTAGGGAAACTTAAATGCTACCTGGAATCAATCCTCTATCTGCTTCACTCAAGGTTAGTGTCCTACCCAATGTGCTACCGCTTCAGCCCCTGGTAACATTATTTTAAGAAATTAATATTATGTTGCAATATTCAGGGATGACTGACAAAATGAAGATATGCTTTTTGAAACTCTGAGTAGATTTTTACATTTGTTAGAATGAAGATATAAATGAGATAATTTTTATAGGTAAATCTAACTATACATGTGAAATGTTGATGGAAAGTAACGTATGGGAATAAATTCTCTAATGTATCTGGTTAGATGTTAATGGAAAAAAAAAACACTTTTGCTTCCTAATAATAATGTCCTTTATTTAAATTCTTGTCAAAAAATATCAGAGATTGGGGCCGGAGAGATAGCCCAGCGGGTAGGGCGTTTGCCTTGCACGTGCCGGCCTATGCCGGCCCAGGTTCGATCCCTGGCATCCCATATGGTCCCCAAGCACCGCCAGGAGTAATTCCTGAGTGCAGAGCCAGGAGTAAACCCTGAACATTGCCAGGTGTGACCCAAAAAGCAAAAAAAAAAAAAAAATCAGAGATGGCTGGAAAACTAGGGTAGGGCACAGTGGTGGTGATACTGGTGTTGGAATATTGAATACCTGAAACAACTGTACCGTGAAGAACTTTGTAAATCACAGTGTTTAAAATAAAGTTATGGGCCAGAGCGATAGTCCAGCAGGTAGGACGTTTTGCCTTGCATGTGGCCGGCCTGTGCCGGCCTGGTTTCGATCCCGGCATTCCATATGGTTCCCCAAGCACCACAGGAGTAATTTCTGAGTGCAGAGCCAAAAAGAACCCCCTGAGCATTGCCGCGGGTGTGACAAAAAAAAAAAAAAAAAACAAATAAACAAACAATAAATAAATAAATAAATAAATAAAGTCTAATTTTTTAAAAAGATAAAAAATCACAATCTGGGGCCGAGCTATAGCCCAGCAGGTAGGGCGTTTGCCTTGCACATGGCCAGCCTGTGCCGGCTCGGTACCATCCCGGCATCCCATATGGTCCCCCGAGGACCGCCAGGAGTAATTTCTGAATGCAGAGCCAGGAGAAACCCCTGAGCATTGCAGGGTGTGACCCAAAAAGCAAAAAAAAAAAAAAAAAATCACAATCCAACGATCCATGGTTAATTAAGTACAAAAGTGTCGTTACCAACTATGATTCTAGAAACGCGGGTGAGGGTGTGGATTTAAAACTACAAGATACAAGAGCAACACACTAGCTTTTTTGTGATTTTATCCAATAATTATCCCATATGACAAATTAACTATTAATGGATATTTATTTTAATCTGAAAAAATTTTCAACTGATTCTTTTCCAATCTTTAACTTTCATGATATAAGGTTTATAAAGAACTCAAAGAGGTTACATATGTTAACGGAGAGATCTTGGTGATGAAAGGGCTGGGGAATCTTGGGTAGATAATACAGGAGTGTGGCTAGAGCATTAGTACAGCAGGGAAGGTGCGCCGTAGGAAATGACAGGTCCGACCCGGCCAAAGTCCCCAAGAGGTAATTCGATTTAGCCAGAGAAACCCTGGCATCGCAGTGTGACCCCCAAGAAAAAGATAAAAACAGGAGATGTATAGACTATGTAGAATAAACGGAATGAAAAAATGATTCAGGAAAAGGTGTAGGGTGGAAAGAAGACTCAAGTCTGCTGTTAGATCAGAGTGTGGATCTCTGACTACTCATCTAGAAAGAACAAGAATGGAGGTTTATACTTCAATGGAGGAAGCACTGGAAACAATCTTGGAAAAAAAACTACGCTGTCAAATATATTTAAACACTGGTTTACTAGTCTTTCCCTAGTGACCTTTGTCATTTAAAAACTGAACAAGTTTGAAACTGAGACAAAATGCCATCCTAAAAACGTATACTTTCAACAATATAGTCTGAGTTCACTTTTTGTTTACTCTATAAAACCTACGATTTTGTTTATCTAGATAAGAAATACAAGTGATGATAAGAAATGTGACCAATCAAGAACTCACCCAGAACTAACAGAATTCATGTGTTGCCAGTTTTGACAAAAAAATCTATAATTCTTAAAAAAAGTTATTAGGCAATTAAGAATCACAAAACAAAACAATCAACACTAATCTAATTATATATTTAAATTTCAAATAACTGAAATGTGATTTTGCTTTATTTGAAAAAAAGAATTACAATATTCAGACATTTTTAGTGACTTGAGCTAAGTCAAATATGTCAAACGAGTTCATAAAAACATAGGGATGCAAGAACACACATCCTTGCTAGTGATTGGGCAATTCATATTTAACGGTAATAAAGTGTCAGGTAATGCGAATAGCCATAAATTAATAGCTATATTGAGTAGTTATTTTTTGTTTGGCTACTCTGTATAAAACCAAGAGACGTTATGTCTTACCTTCTGTTTACCGTAGTCTTAAAAACGCTTTATCATAAAGAGACATACAGAGGAATAGACGTAATTGACAAGTTTGACAAGGATCATTAAGTCAGTCTTATTTCCTACAATGAGAGCATTGATTTATCATTGTAATAAGTACTTATAAGAACTTTTTAAGTACAGCCAAATTTGGGATGTAGAAAAATTTATATTTAATTTTGTGTAGATACCTTCAAACAGCTCCTAAAAATTAGCTTTAAATTAGAAATAAGAGACATGCTAGAATTTTTTACTATAAAACACTAGTTGGAAGAGTGTGTTTATATTTTAATGTTTTCTTTTTAAACCAGATGCACCATGAACACAAAAATATACTTTTGCAAATTGGATTTTTTCAAGCAAATAATAATATGGATCACTGTTCACTGTATCACTGTCTTCCCGTTCATCATCGATTTGCTCGAGCGGGCACCAGTAACATCTCCATATGTCCTGTCTCATGCTAGTAGAGCCCAACGGCACCTGCTTGCTCCAGGAAACATAAAGAGCCTCAAACCATTCCATCAGGTCATGGGAATGAGGTCTATAATTGTTATTGGTATTTGGCATATCAAATACGACACGGGTAGCTTGCCAGGCTCTACCGTGAGGGTAGCATACTCTTGTAGTCACCTCTATTTTTTTTTTTTTTTTGCTTTTTGGGTCACACCCGGCATTGCTCAGGGTTTCTCCTGGCCTGCACTCAGGAATTACTCCTAGCAGTGGTCAGGGGACCATATGGGATGCCGGGATCGAACCCGGCCAGCACAGGCCGGCCGCGCAAGGCAAACGCCCACCCGCTGGGCTATCGCCCGGCCCCAATAATAAACCCCTGAGCATCGCCGGGTGTGACCTAAAAACCAAAAACAAAAAAAAAAAAAAAAAAAATAGATTGCTCGGTATGATTTCGTAGTGTCTTCAATAATATGGATGTCATTTATATTAATGCATGGACAGCATAAAATAAGGCACTGTTAAAGTACAAGTTCTTAATCTTTGGTTTTTGTTATTTCTACATTTATATTATTAAGATTAAATTATATTTTCTTTTATACTACTTTTATGTATATTTATCAGAAAAATTTTAGGAGCATAACTCCATTTCTTTTTTATAACTTCATTTCTTGCCATTGTTTTGGAATATTTGATAGCATCCAATTACAAATTTTAAACTAATTTAATTTCTGAATTTCATAACATTTAATAACTAGATTCTAACTTTAGAAAGTTTCTTTCTAAAACACAAGTTCATACACACATTTTAGTTTGCAAAATCACATATACCAGTCCATGCACATACCAGTATCCTGAAAAATATGGAAAGACTATACATGTATGAACAAATTACTTATTGTATAATATAAAGACAATATTCCATGTTTCCCAAGCATATGTCAAAGCCAGACAGTACAACCAATAAGACATTTATCTCTCAGGCACCTGACCTGGGTTCCCCTACCAAAACCACTTGAGCATCATTGGGGGGTGATCTCTGAGCTCAGAGCCAGGAGCCCTGACTGCTGCTAGGTGTGACCCTCAACCAAGACAATTTAAAGAGCAGATGTAAAGAAAAATATTTATGGTCTCTCTTCAGTGAATATCTGTTTAGTAACTAATCTTTTTTATGACAGTAAAATATTCAGAGAAGTACAAACTGAGACTACACAAAAAATTCTTTTAAATATAAAAAGTAGCAACAGGTTATTCATTGACTCAATGTCTTGAGGCACTTGGGAAATTCAATACATCAACACAATCATTGTATCGTTTGAATTGTTTGAAAACTAACATATACTGCTAGTTTTTTGTTTGTTTGTCTTTAAAGCTCAAATCTCTTCCCCTAGATGTTTTGTGGTGTGGTTACTCAAAATAAAGTGTACTCAAACCTGAAGTCTTCTCTTATGACCAAAATAAATGTTTCCCCCTCCAAAAAAAAAAAGCATAATGTTTATGTGCAACTTCCTAGGAAATATTGTGTGCAGCTTTGAAAGGAAACTAACATTTTTTCTCATTTTGGTTGTTTTGTTTTTGTTTTTTGGGGCCACCCCCACGGTGATCAGCACTTACTTCCCTTCTACACTCAGGGGATCATCCTAGCGGGGCTCACGGGACCACATTTGTGCTGGGGATCAAACCAGGACTGGCTTCATGCAGGGCTGATGATGGTTTATTTCAGTATCATGGCTAAAGAAAAGCATAAAATGAACATGGGTGCACAAGCATCTTTACAAATAAGCGTCTGTTTCTTTGACAGAGATACTTCGATAGAAAATTCCCAAAGAACCCAATATATTTATGGTCAATAGTTACAGAGGTATTCATATGGATCAATTTACATTTCCCCTACCATCAACACAGTATGACTGCTCCACAACCACACACCTCTTCCCACACTTGTTTCTGATACTAGACAAAGACACCTGGATGCATGTGAGTACACAAATGTTATTATGTTCCACATAATGTCCTTTTGTTTTTACTGATTATTTCTTTTGCAGCATGAAAGCTTTTGAGTTTGACATAATTTCATTTGTTTACCTTTGCTTTAATTTCCCTTGACACTGTAATTTAATACCTAAACACATTGCAGAAGCTAGAACTATAGATGTTTTAACTATGTTTCTCTCATGTATTTTTGGTGGGATCTTACATGAGCTTAATGTATTCTGAGTAAAAATTTTATGCTGGGTATAAGGCAAGGTTTTTTTTTTTGTATTGTTGTTTTGCGTCACATCCAATGGTGCTCAGGGGTTATTCTTGTCACATATTTGAACATACGATCTAAGTAGTTCACTTTTTGGTAGAGGATAACAAGCACATTTTTTATTTAATTTAATTTAGTTTGTGGGTCACACATGGCAGTGTTTGGGACTCACACCAGGATCTACACTCAGGAATCATTCCTGATGGTACTCAGAGGACCATATTGGGTAGCAGAAATTGGACCCAGCATATAATTCTTGCATGAAGCAGCATACAAAGGAAATGTCTTACCTACATCACTCTCTCTGTGGCCAGAACAGACATTTTATTAATGTGCAAATACTATCATAAGAAATATTTACAGCATAACAGATAAAATGACTGATTAGTTTCTATAAGTTTGTGATGGAAAACATACAGGCGGTTCACAGAACAATTAACAGTAAAGCTGACAGCTAAGGGAGTATAGCAATTAACCAGGTAGGAAATCAGAGAATGAAAGGTCTAAATAGAAGAACACATGTAGCAATAAAGCGGTGGAAAGAGCAGGGCTCTCTGGTCTATGTCCGTGTAGTTTCTGCAACATCTGCTTTGGGAAGTTAGAGGGGATATAGCAGCAGAAACCCAGGGAAGGAGTTTTTCGAGAAAAGAGAGCCTTAAATTATCAGAAACCGAGAAAATGTCAACGGCATTTTCATAACGGAAAACCCGTTATCAAAGTAGAATGAGAAGGGGAGGTTGGTGCAGAAATGGGTGGAATCTGAAACACCAGCATTTTTAGACAGTTGCTGGGAAAAGGAGCACGGGAGATACATTGAATGTGAAGAATTATTTCATTCTAAGGATGCTTTTGTGAGGGAACTACTTATAAGAAGGATTATTCCCAGGCTAGGATTTCATTCGAGCATTGATGATCATTCAGCATATGTGGTGCAAAATGAGAAATTTAGATAGCAGGGAGAAATGCAACAAAGAAAATGAACAGTTCAGGCCTCTGGATGAGGGCAGGAAGGGAAAAGAGGGAAAATATCACCAAATGGAGAGAAAGGCTTTAAGCAATGTGGAGTGCATAGTTAGCTGAGAAAATAGCAAAAGATAAAGAATCTCTTATAAAATGGTTTCTGAGACCGTAATGGACTACTGAGATTTGTTAGATTATGGTAAATGGTTTGGAGAAAATGATAAGCGGCTGCTCCAAACGCTCCAAAGGAATTTAAAGATTTTATGAGCTGAGAGTCTAGGCTTGCTCACCATGCCAATGTACTCCCTCAAACATGTATCTCGCTTGCTTGGCTCTATTTTGTTCTGTCAAGATCTTCTCTCCTCAACACAAATCCCTTTCCTTCTTCACTCACTGCGCTTCTTTCTAAGTTTCATTAGAATAACTACTTTACTCTATTTTTTTTTAAAGGAATTAAAAAGATCAAGAGGTGTTAAGTTGCTTAAATAAGGTTACCAATTATAAAAAAGTACACAAAACTCTCTTGGCTAAAAATAATACGCTCATGTTGTTTTATAAAATAAAATGAGGGATTTTTAATTCAATGTTGAGATGAGTGAACTATTTTGTCTTATTCCCTTCATTCAAGAAATTTTTAATTTTAAGCCTATACTTTTAAATAATGGGTCCCATGTTTCTGTCAGAGAGCATTTGGAATCTGAAAGAAGCCAAGATGTGGAGTGTAAGTTTTGTGCAGGATGTGGGAATCCAAAGATTTAAACTCTGTCAACCTGGAACAGATTGGCAAAAGCATACATTTTCTTTAACTGCATAGCAAAATCAGTCCTCTTCCATGGTCTCTAAGCCATGGAAAATTAAAACAAAGTACAATCACTCAGGATTCTATGAGAAATCTAGGGGTGATGATATAAGGCTACTGTTGCAGGGTAAAATAAAATAAAACTGGACTCAATATAGAGCAGAGAATGGTGTTTCTTTGCGACAGAGATGCACACTGTGAACAATAGTGGGCATCTCATTTGGGAATTGTAACCTGCTTCAGTGTAAGAGGGACTCATCATAGGATAGAATTTATTGACATGAATAATTGCTGTGAGTGTGTTTGTGTGCGCACACGTGTGTGTGTTAAAAAGAGACTAATGTTGTCTCTTTGGGGAAAATCCCTAAGACCATATTGTCCATTGAATTAAAAGTTTACCGTTCTAAAAAAAGTCTATGGGGCTGGAGTGATGGACAGTAGGTAGGAGTTTGCTTTGCATGCGGCAACCCAGGTTGGATCCTGGGCATCCCATATGGTCCCCCAAGCACTGCCAGGAGCAATTTCTTAATGCAGAGTCAGAAG